>ML372260.1:13565-60686 GCA_005239525.1 Nicotiana knightiana
CCCCACCCCCACCCCCTCCAAAAGAACACCTCCAATTCTCCCTTTATATGTGTTGTAAAAGTAGACTTGGATGCAAAAACAAACCCCAGAAAAACTTCTTTGCTTTTTCTCTTTCGAAGAAATGAAAAAGGGCAACCCTACAAATTAAGAACAACAACAACAACAACAACAGCACTTCTTTCTTGATTTATCTTCACAGCCCCTTCTTTTTCTGTTTGATTATTTTGCTGCTTTGTACTAAACAGCTTGGTTTCATCACTCCCACTTTTGTCTATCCTTCTACTTGAATGAATTAATTTATGAGAAACAGAAAGAGAGTAGAAGAAATTAAACAGCTATAGCTTTTTGTCTTATGGTCGTATAAATATGTTTTTTCGGTGGGGGCTAAAAGATCCAGTTGATTAGGAGGACTTCAGTTTGATCACCAAAATCTCTCTTTCTATCTCAATCTCCATTTCCTTTTCCTTAGTTTTTACCTAAAATTCTTTGGATATTTCTTCATATTTTCTTGATTCTTGTTGACAATGATCATGGGCAGATAATTTTTCAGTTCCACCATGCTTTCTTTCTTTTACTTATAATATAATTATTGGGGCTGTTTTAAACATAAGTTGTATCTTATATGTAGGTTACATACATATAATATGCATATGCCTGGCTCCCTGTATGCCATTTGCAGAGCTCATCGGAATACCGTTGGGTCCCCGTGAATGGCGTATGAGGAGCCAAGCATATCTCGGATATATATACATATCTAACTACCTAATTCTAACATATATATGTTTTGTTCAACTTCCTCATTTTGTTGAGAAAGAGCTGGTTTTTTTTAGGGTTAAGATATTGAAGGTGAAGCATCGGTAAATCCAACAGGTATACTATTTGAGCTTGCATTATATGTTTCGATTGTCTAGGGTTTCTTAATTAGCTTTATGTTTTCCTTTTCCGTATTTTCTTTATATGTTCTCCGTGTTGTATATATAGTTTCTTTTGTCAATCTTCTTGTTGCTTAACTGAAATGATAACTACTTATTAAGATATATATAGTTAAATTGCTATAAAATTGAGATAGTCATGATAGTACAAGTAATTTATACGTTTGTGATAACATTGATTCTTTAGTTTTAATTTCTTGAGGAGTTTGTTATGAGTGTTGTAAGGGCCATTTGGGGGCGTGCATACATTCACGTGCTACAAGAAGGGAAGCTCATGGCTGTGAGCACTTTGTGGATCTGTTGTGTGTGTTTTATTTTGTGTTGTATGTATATATGTTCTCATCAACAATTAATTATTTGTATATATTCCCATAAAGCATCGAAAACATACACATAATGACAATCATGAAAGTTACAACCTATATTTTGCCCAATTATCTCTCTGTATTCCTGTCTTTTCTATCACTTTCTTCAGTACCTTACAAACCCCTTCAGTTTTCCCTACTCACACATTCAAAACCCCTTTTGCTCGTACTGTTTCATTAGACGAGTTTCCTTTTCTTTTTTTTCTTTTTTTTCTCTTTCATTTGTCCACTGAGATGACATTAATTTATGCGAGACATTCTATGCCAATTATTTGAGATTAATTAGTTAGCTCTAACTAATACTAACATATTACTATAAACGTATAATGTTTTTATAATTTCTTTCAGTTTTAATTTGTATGTTTATCTACAACTATCTATATACAAAAGAGAAACGAAGAATAACGGGTGTGTTCTTGCATCATTTACATACGCACGCTTCAGGCTGTCAACTATATATTAACTTCACTTAAGACTATATATGTCAATTTTCTCCAGCACCGTGGGTTGAGGAGAGATACTGTCTCTTTCAGTTCCGGCAGATATCTTTTTAATTCTCAATCCTACAGCTCTAGTTGATCATCTCATCAGCAAAAAGAAAATTAACCCAATTCATTATATATTGCATTTGTATGCATAATAATTATCTTCGTTGGAGAAGGGCAATCATATGATGTTAATACTTAATATGTATATATATATATATATATATGGAATTGAGTCAGGGGGGTGTATATTGCATTTGTCTATTACATCATTTTTTCACAACAAAACAGTAAAAATAAAATAATAAATAAATAAAACACAAGAGATATTTATAAGATTATTTTCTTCTACTCATTTTCCCAGTTGGATCAAGAAGAGATTGTTGGATTATATATAGCAGTGGAAGCAGTTACATATACGGAGATTATTCAAGTTACCTCTTGAAGCCTGAATAAAGAAAATTAATATCCGTCTCCAGTTCCAAAGTTGCAAGACCTCACCAAACTTCCACACTCTTCTACTATGTTACCCAAATAATATCCGAAAAGAGAGAATTTCGGCCGAAATCAAGGAAGAAAAACGTGTGTTTTTTCAGTGTAAAAAACGGTCAGCTATATCACATATATATAGCTACGTTTTTTTAGGTTAAAACTTTTTTTCAAAACCTATTAGGTTTTCTTCTTCCACTAAGGAAATGTTTCCTTTATTTCCTATTATTCAGGCACAGTAGGGACCAAATAATTTAATTAACAAGGCTTCCTATTATGAAATTATTTTCAAAATTTTGAAATTAATTTCTACCATAATAAATTACGAATTATTCCACTAAAAATTCGTAATTGCACTCCTTAGTTCAATTTCGAAATTTTTCCATAAAACCTTATAACTCCCCAGGTTAAGATTCAGATACTAATCAATCAAATTAAATTACTGACAATTTAATTTATTGATTAGTTGTTTTATACTTTCATTTAACTTATTTCATGTGTCGGATAAAAAATTCATCGGCCGGGTTTACACATGAAAAATTATAAGCTTTCATATAAGAGTATCATCAATCTCAAAATCGAGACATGGATTCCATCAATTAATTATTACTTCGCCAACGTATATCATTATTGTCCAATTTACCAGGCTTATTGACTTATGAAAGAATCTCGCCTTTAATAAATCAAAACTATAATAATATACACAACTAATAATAATTATATCAAGATTAAGAGTATAAGTACATTCAATACTTAGAGAGTTTATTTTATTAAGTCAGTATAAAATACTTATTTCTACTTTGTCCGTTCAATACATACAAAATGCACTAGCACAAGAAGTTGGAATGAAATTATTCCCATAATCAAGATAAATTATATTTAATCTTGTGCTACAATCATCCATGATGGTTTGTCCAATTCCATCATTAGATTGCGAACTCAAACTTTATACTTATAAGAACCGATGATTTAATCTTCCGTGTATAAGCTAAACTCTATACACTAAATTATCTACTATATAAGTAAAGGACACACAAACCAATACATGATCTATTTAAAATAAAACTTTATTGAATTGAACAAGTAAATAAATAATTGTTCCATAAAGAATACTATAACAATACACATGGTTTATACTATATCCTAACAGAGATGTCATTCAATTTGTTTCAAGGATATATACAGTGACAGACCTATGTTATAAAATGATGGGTCACCGGCACCTGTAAAGTTCGGCAAAAGTTTCAAATATATATGTACTCCTTTCGTTTCAATTTATGTGAACCTATTTCTTTTTTGGTCTCTTCCAAAAAGAATGACCCCTTTCTAAATTTAGAAACAATTTAACTTAAACTTCCAATTTCACTCTTAATGAAAAGCTTTTATAACAATACAAATACTCTGGACCCTTTTTAAACTTGTTTAGGGCCATAAATTTTAAAAGTCTTCATTTTTTTCTTGAATTACGTGCTCAATCAAACAGGTTAACATAAATTGAAATAAAAGGAGTATATGTCTTTAGAAAATAGTGATATATTAATAGTGATACTGTATATATAAAATAAATTTTTGTTAAATGCAAATGTGTATCCTGTACCTTTAAATTTTGAGTCCGATTCTGACTATATAGTCCGTTTGTTCTTAAATTGGCTAATAAGATTATAAGGTTAAGCCTTGACTCGGGGTAAACAAGAAAGAGTAATTCAAGTAGTTAATACTTTCTACTTTCAAGGTTATAGATTCGAGTCGTGGACGAATCAAAATGAGAAATTAGGACTAAGGAGGGTTTTTAAAAATTAGGACGATGGAGGGGGTGGGGTTTCATCAATTTCAAGGGATGTATGGATTAAATAGAAAGTTAATGTTATTTTAGGGTAAGCAAAAAGAAGAATAGATATCATGATTCACAATCATGATGTTGTATAGCTTTAGGGACTAGGGGAATCTGACGACACTAGAAAGGAAAATGTTGGGTTGATGGACCACAATATATACACTCTTCTTCTCTTCTATTTGGGCTTTAGTTCAATAGTGCCTATATGCTATATCATCTCTTGCTCTGGTTGGTTACTAGGGAATAAGATTAGTATATACAATCAATGCAGGTCAACATTTTGACCAAATAAACCAAGAAGCCTTCTTGGAAGAAATGAAAGGAAAAAATAATTTGGGACCACCTTTTTCTTGTGTGAGATCTCCTGAAACCAATTGGCTTTGCTTGATTCAAATCAATTTCAATTTCCAAACACCCCTTTAACCTTCTCTCTTTAATACCCCCCCCCCCCCCCCCCCCCCCCCTCCCCCACACACACAAACAATCTCACCAACCAAAACCTAAAGCTTGCTTTTCTCCCTAGCCAAACTCTTACCTAGAGAACATTCTCCTCTATGACCTGAAAAGTAAGGAGAAAAATACAAAGAAAAATAGGTAAAAAGGTACTCTTCTCCGGGCCATAATAAGTGATCAATTTGCTTTTGACACGTTCATTAAAAAAATACTAAATTCTATATAAAAATACCTAATATGACTAAATTACCCTTAATTTAATATTTAACGTGAGGTGTAAGAAAACATTTTTAGGAATATGTACACAAGAGTTATTTTGTAAAAACAAATTGAATTCTTTCTTGATTACGTAGATGAACACTTATTTTAGACCAAAATAAAAAAGTAAATTGATTATTTATTGTGGACCGAAGTTAATATGAGAAAAGAGAATACCCCTTCTTTTCATTTTTTAAAAAGAAGTGTTTCTTTGCAAAATGTACTTTAAAGTTAGATTCTATTCGGCGACTTTAGTCAAGTAAAAGTATATCTTCCTCTTATTTACTTTTACCTCAATTTCTGATGTATGTATTTTATAGTAATGGAGCAGAAACTTTCATTTGATTGCCATCGCATGGCTGTTTGTACATCTTATGACATATAAGATCTTTTCTGACTCAATATTCTCAGTATTTTTGTGCCAGACAAAATATGTTTCCTAATTCTTGGCTTTCATCTGTGTTAAGATTCTCCTATTTTCCTACTTTTATTGACTAATTGGTGCTATGCTTTTAAACGTCAAAAACATAAATATATTAGACTCAACAAAAATATGAATACATGACATAAACAGATACAAGTTTTCATCCAATTCAACATTCTTTTCCGAGTCATGTCGATTTATCGAGAAAATCTACAGATATCTTACTGCTTTGAAATGATTTTTTTTCAAATGTTTTGAATTTGATTCATCTATATTTAGAGTTCGAAAAGGAAACACAAAATAAGTTGATATTTAAAGAAGAGGGTACAAGCAGGTGGATGATTTCTGACTCTCTATAATATTTTCAAGTTGCAAATTAACTCTAGTTGCTCGCAAATTATTTTGCAGTTTCTAATTTGTATCTTGTGTTAGATATATTCCCCTAACCAATTTCATATTTTTGAAAGAGCCAACAAGAATGTATATGTATCATTAAGGTAGCTCAACGTTAGAGTTAATGACCAACTTTCTGGGCCATTTTAATATAACTAGATAACTAGATCTCCTATAAGGTTATAACATTCTCTGCGTCATTGTTTATGCAACATTTCAAGTATTATCGTGTAGACCAGTACTTAACACTTATATGATTTCTTTCATTAATTTCATGATAAAAGAAAAAAATAAAAGAAACAAAAGAAGATAAAGCAAGGTATTAACAACGCTCTTTAGGGTTTCTGACGATCAGGAGGCGATATTTATACTCTGATCGCTGCCATAGCCAATTTGGCCGGTGGCCAGCCTTCTTCTCCGGCTGGTGAGCCTTCCCCAACTCTCGCCCAACCTCCAACGACATCAAACACCAATCCCCAATCCATGGACTACGCAAAAGTATTGAAACCTACAACTATTAATGCTGGCATGCATGCACGAGTAGCAGATGTTGAGCCAATTCCATTGCGTAGGCCTACATTGCTGAATGGAGAACCAGTTGTGAAGTTTACAGAAGCAGAAGTTGAAAGAATGAGCGTGATTGAAGGTTTGCAGTATGCTCTCGTTGGAAATTATCCTATGGTTGGCCAGATTTTCAGCAGCTACGTCGCATTATCCCTATACAGTGTGGTATCAAAGGAGAGTGTAATAGTGGATTCTTAAGGGACATGCATGTTCTAATAATAATGACATTATGGAAGGACTTCTTGAATTTTACGTCGAAGAATGCTCACGACATTAAGGACAAGGAGAGATATGAGTACCAGTTAAGGCCTTTGATTTATGATTCCAAGTTTAAAGCTGGTGAGGAAACTCCTAAAGCTATGGCATGGATATCATTCCCAGGTCTGTTGCCTACATTTTTTTGTGAAGGAATACCTATTTATATCCGGGAAATCATTTCACCTTGATATGACGACTATCAACAAAACTAGGCCTAGTTGTGCGAGGGTGAAAGTGCTAGTGGATATTCTTGCTGATCTGCCTAAAAAGGTAAGGATGTATTTAGAGAATGAAGCAACTGCGGAGATTAGAACTGAGTGGGTGAAAATCCAATATGACATGCTGCCAAAATATTGCAAAACTTGTAAACTACAGGGTCATGATCAGATTGAGTGCCGGAGGCTGCATCCAGAGTTGTATGTGGAGAAACATAACTCGAAACAATCTTTGAATGACGAGGAACAAGACAATGCTAAGAAATAGCCTTTAATGATTCTATCTAGTGGAAAGGTTGCGGGTAATGTAACTGGCAACTTGAAGGAACAGTGGAAAGAAGTCAATGATAATCGAACTAGGAAAATTGTGAATCAAAATGCAGAATAAGAAAATACTGGAAAAAAATAGTTCCAGTACAACAGGGTGGAAAACAACAAACTAATGGAGGTAATAAAGATAAGAATGCAGGCCAACAAACTGATATTCAAGGGATGATTCGAAAGGAGATAGTACCAGTGGATCATGGAGCAAATAAATAGTTCAAGTGGAAAATAAATTTGTTGTATTCGAGGTCGTAAATAAGGAAGAAGAAAATAATAATCAATTGGAGTTAGTAGCTTATCAACCAAGTCCTAGAAGTCCAGCAACTGAGAATCAAATTGCAGCTCCACAAAGTAAAAAAGACTGTCAATAATGCTGAAAAGTTAAATCCAGCAGCACCAGTTTTTAATCCCAATACAGCTGGGAATGGTTCAAATAATGGTAGTGTGGATACATCTTCAACCGGGAAAGGGAAGGATACAAATAAAGCTAAGGAAATAACTGCACAGTGGGTTCAAAGAGCTTTCAAGAATACTGCAGTTGGTATAAACACACCAGGTCATGACATACCTACACAAGACCCTCTTGTGTATAGAGAGCTGATCAAAACACATGAAAGTAAATCTGCTTGTAAAACTAAGAGTGATTTTCCTAAGGTTAAGGAAATAGTTCAATAGAGTAGAGGCAGGCTATGGTCTGAGCAAATTGAGGAAAATCCAGATGAAAGGGGAGTTCCGAATGGTGTACCAATTGATAAGGAATCAATTAATGATGATCAAGAGGGAGAGGATAAAAGTATAAATGGGGATCCAATTGTTACAGTCATGAACACAATTGATGAGATCACAAACAATGTTAATGTAAAAGCCAATGTTCAGAAAGCATTCAAGAAAAATCAGGCAGCAACAAGAAGTGATCGAATAGGTATAAAGAATCCTGAAGAGAGTGATGTTGTTGATCCAGGAGGAATTGTGGAGTTTTCAAAACAAAAGGATGTTGGTGATTTCAATCAAAATAAGACTGCAAAAAGTGGGAATGAGCAGATGTCAAAACAAATTTTAGATATACCACAGAATACTATTCCATTGGAATCCACATAGTTGAAGATGCTGAAAAAAGGAGAAGAACATGCTAGGGTAATTAAAAAATCAAATGTTGTGGCCACATTAGGAACTATTGATGCCAATGATGCAGATGATGAAATTGACAGAACATGCATGGATATGGATCAAGAATCTACTACCCAGAACTTCTTAAATGTAGCAAGGCAGGGGGATCTTTCGCCCAGGCATCTTGAAAAGGTTAAATCAACATCAAAAGGAAGGAAGAAACAACAAAAAGACAACATTACTGTGCACATAGGTGGTGTGAAAACAAGGAGGACTCTGACTAAATCAAACAATCAGTAATGGATGCTCTTATATGAAATATAAGGTCGGTAAATACCTAGCAAGTCTTTGAGAGGCCGATCAAAATGCACAGGAAACATAATTATGGATTTATAGAATTAATGGATCCAAAGCAACGAGTTAGAAAACTGGAGAGATAGAAGTAAAATTGGTTTTGCACAAGCAATCTCAAATGTGTCAAACAAGATTTGAGCCTTCATAGATGAGGTGTTTGAGGTTAATGTGATGTATAATATGGTACATCAGCTAACTCTTAGACTACTACATACAGAAACTCAGGTGGAACTTGTTCTTACGTTGGTATATGCTAAATGTGATGCCATTGAGAGAATAGAATTATGGGACTCAATGTATGCAATGGAAAGGGACATGAATGTGCCATGGCTTGTAGGTGGAGATTTTAATGTCATATGGGATGAAGAAGAAAAGTTTGGTGGACTACCAGTGTCACTGAATGAAATTGATGATTTTCGACACTGCATTAATACCTGTAACTTAACTGACCTTGGCTTCAAAGGGAGTATCTTTACCTGGTGGAATAGGAAAGCAGAAGAGGATTGTATTTTCAAGAGGCAGGATAGATGTCTAGCAAATACTGAATTCAAGCAACTTTCCCAGGAATTGAAGTAACTCATATGTCAAAAATAGGCTCAGATCACAGTCCAATGCAATTGAAGTGTGATTTAAAGGCTGCTCTAGTGAAGAAACCTTTTAGGTTCCTTAGTTTTGGGGTTGAACATGAATCCTTCAAAAATGTGGTGAGAGAGAACTGGCAGGCAGATTTTTGTGCAAGTCCATTCATTATGTTCAACTAAAAGTTAAAAAAGTTAAAGAAGAATTTGTCGGTGTGGAGTAGAGCAACTTTTGATGATATATTTTAGAAGATAGCCAGATTGGAAGAGGTAGTTATTGTTCATGAGGCTGAGTTTGAAGTTAATCCTACAAATATGAACAGAGAAAGGCTTTAAAGAGTGCAGGCAGAGTTGATTAAATTTCTAGCTTTGGAGGAAAAATATTGGAAACAGAAGGCAGGGATGACTTGGTTCAAAGGTGGTGACAGGAATACCAAATTCTTTCATGTTCAAGTCAAAGGTCGAAGGAGGAGGCTACAACTCAATAGAAATCAAAATAGTATAGGCAATTGGATTGAGGAAGATGAGGAGATTGCTGTAGAAGCAGTGAAGTTCTTTGAAGATCAATTTAGAGAAACTTCAGCGCCTACCTCATTTAAAATTATAGACCATGTGCCTAAACTGATCAATGTAGAGCAGAATTCAAACTTAGTGAAGCAGCCAACTAAATATGAAGTTAAAAATGCAGTGTTTGGTTTGAATAAAGATAGTGCAGGAGGTCTAGATGGATATACAATCAGTTTTTATCAATCTTGCTGGGACATAATAGGAGATGACTTATTTGATATGGTGAGAGCATTCTTCAATGGCCATGAACTTCCAAAATGTGTGACACACACTAAGCTAGTACTGCTTCCTAAGAAAAAATGACTGACAACATTTTTCGATTTAAGACCTATAAGACTTAGTAATTTCTCCAACAAATTTATCTCGAGGGTGATTCATGAGAGATTAGTGGGGCTATTGTCTAATATCATATCTGAAGAACAAGCTGGCTTTGTGAAATCAAGGAGCATTATTGAAAATATTCTTCTCACACAGGAGATTATTACAGATATCAGACTTAGAACCAAGGTTGGGCCAAATGTTGTTATGAAGCTCGATATGACTAAGGCATATGATAGATTGTCTTGGATTTTTCTAACCAAGTTGCTTAGGAAGATGGGATTTTCAGAGAGATTCATTGGCATGGTATTTGGAATTGTCTCAAATAACTGGTATTCAGTTCTCATCAATCGACATGCTCATGGTTTTTTCAAATCATCGAGAGGAGTCAAACAAGGAGATCCACTCTCTCCTACACTATTTATTCTAGTTGCAGAAGCACTGTCGAGGGGTCTTAATTCTTTGCATTTGAATCTGTACTTTTGTGGATTTGGTCTACCTAAGTGGAGTCCCAAAATTAACCACTTATCCCAGATGATACAATTATATTCTCTTTATCTGATGCTACATCATTGAGACTAATCATGGAAATATTGACAGCATATGAGGCAGCATCTGGGCAGCTTGTGAACAAGAGCAAATCAACAGTATACATGCATCACTCAACAGATATAGAGGTGGCTAATAAAGTGGAGAGGGTAACTAGGATCAAAAGGCTGGAATTCCCAATCATATACTTAGGGTGTCCTATTTTTTTACGTGAGGAGAAAACTAGATTATTATCAAGGTTTGATCACTAAGGTGTTGGACAAGTTGCAAACATGAAAGGGGAAGATGCTTTCTATAGGTGTCAGAGCAGTTTTGATTGCTCATATACCGCAGAGTATGCCAATTCATTTATTCTCAGCAGTAAATCCTCCCAACAATGTTATAAACAAATTGCATAAAATTTTTGCACAATTCTTCTGGTGCAATTCAGTAAGAGACAACAGAAGGCATTGGGCATCATGGAAAACCTTGTGTATGCCATGTGAAGAAGGTGGGATTGGCTTTAGATCTTTACACGATGTAGCTAAAACATTTTTTTATAAATTGTGGTGGAATTATCGTACCAATCCAAGTCTTTGGAGCGCATTTATGAGCCATAAATATTATAAAAAAATGAATCCTGTGATCGTTCCATGGAGGAGAGGATCATATGTATGGAGAAAGATGTTAGAGTGTAGGGATTTAATTGAGCACCAAATAATGTGGCACCCAAAGATGGGATCTGAACTCTTTTGGTATGATAACTGGACATGATTAGGGACATTATACTTCCTTGTACCTCAAGATTTTGGGATTGATGAGACTATTCATAATGTCTATGATGTGGTTGAAGAAGGTAGCTGGAATGTAAATAGACTTCTGGAGGTTTTACCTGAGGAGTATGTCCTGCACATTATAGAAAAAATCAAGCCACCTACTACATATTAGGTACTTGATGTACCTTACTGGATGTTGGAAACAAGAGGCTTCTTCAGTGTTAGAAAAACATGGGAGTATCTGAGAAGGAGAGATGATCCAAGGGTAGCATACAAGATGATTTGGGTGAATGGCCTACCATTCAAAATTTCCTTTTTCATGTGGAAAGTTTGGAAAGCAAAGTTACCTCTTGATGACTTCATGAGGAGATTGGGATATTTCATGCGCTCTAAATGCTTGTGCTGCTCACAGCCTAAGGAGGAAACTTTACAACACCTGTTCTTCATGTTTGATATTGCAAGGAATGTATGGAAGTATTTCCTATCAAAAGAATGTATTGCACTAGAAGGTTTGGCTATGCATTAAGCTATAACTAAATGCTGGACTGCCAAAGTGTGTCCTAGACTAAAGCAAATTATGCAAGCACTACCCTCATGCATTGTATGAGAATTATGGAAGAGGAGGAACAACATAAAATATGGAGATGCAGTGTCAACTAGTAGAGTCATATATCAAGTTTCATCAACTCTTCAAGCACTTGTTAGAGTAAGGAAACCAGGAGTGCAGGATGTCCCTCATAAATGGCATGATCTACTTCCAATGATCGAGAACTATACCCCTAGATTGAAGGTTGACAAAGTAGTTTCGGAATTACCAGGAGAAGGATGGCTCAAGGTCAACACAAATGGTGCATCTAAGAGGAATCCAGGCAAGAGTGCAATTGGCTACTGTGTTAGAGATGAAAAGGAAGATATAGTGTTTGCAGCAGGGACGAAAATCAATGAAACAACAAACACTGAAGTAGAGGCAATGTCTACTGTAGAAGCTTTGAGATAGTGCATGATGCAACAGTATCCTCAAGTGTGTGTTCAAACTGATTTGATGCTCATGAAGAAAATAATGGAGGGAATGTGCAAGTCACCTTGATGCATAGCTGAACAAGTAGAGGAGATCATGCAACTGTTAGAAGGGAGCAACTATGTGATGTCACACATTTATAGAGAAGGGAATAAGTATGCAGATCATCTTGCCAATTATGCATTAGATCAGGGTAATATTGAATGTCATGAATTTTGGCATCTGGATAGTCAAGGAATGAGGTTAGTTAATAAAGATAAATTACAATGTCCTTATTTGAGGGTAAAGGTAGACAAGAATTAAGGGGTCAGTCCCTATGGATGTGCAGGGAACAGGAGAAATCGTTGGATAAGCATATTCAAATCCTAAGGGAGGATAGTATGTTAATAACATTTTTCACTAACAATGTTTTCTTTTTTGCAGAAAAAGCTACTGTATATATGCTCTATCTTTTGAGGAACTCCCATGTGGTGGTATTAGTACCTAGTACTCATTCCACTGGGAGAGAATCGAAAGTAGGCACAAGCATAGAGGCAAGGAAGATTGTGGCACTGACCACACTGTTGCACAGAAATTGAGTGTTATACAACTGCTGTTGGGAGCAAAAGCCAGAATCAAAAGGGGTGCTAAGGTATAAGAGGCAAATATATAGCAGTACCTCATGTCACAAGAAGGGAATTGCACAACAATTCACTCAGATAAGATATGGAAAACACACGCAAACCTCAACAAAAAATGCTATTTCAATTGCACACAACATTGGTGTAGAGTTGGAATCATATGCTCGTGTGCGGAATTTGGTGGCATATTGACCAAAAGAACAAACCATCGGAATAATCCAACAAAGTGTACACGGATCCAGACAAAATGCAAGGAAGAACACCTTGATTATGAGGAAGAACTCACATTCATTCGTGTTCAAATCCTAAAGGAAGAGAACATGGAGATGATTGTTTTATCTAACATGGTTTTCTTTTTTGCAGGGAACATTACTGTAACTATGACTCATTTTATGACAAACCTTCAATAGGTGGTATTAGTACGTTGTACTCATTCCATTGAAGGGGGATCATGGATGAGCACAAGCATAGTACTAAGGACAGGAAAGGGCAAAGCTAGTGCCTAGTTTTTTCTCAAGAAAGGACAATCGACCTACTGGTTTTGGAAACAACCTCTGGGTAAATTGGCTATGTTGAAATGAATAATCTCAATGCAGCACAATTACTCAACAACCTAGAGGTCAAACCATACAAAGACAGTTGGTGAGTACACAAGGAATGCACACGAACTAGGTCACAAAAACAGCAAGGTGGAGCAATTTTTGCTAGGACACTCGACTGGGAAACTTTGGAAACATGTTTTGGATTGTGTAGATCCAATCTGGGTTTATATATCAATGAGACATAATAGTAGGAAAATCTAGGAGGAATGCTATGCAACAACGTTAACAAAATACATAAGGAAATCATGCAAAAATTAATGCCAAAACAGTGACAATCAACATTTCTAGGCAGTATTTCATGACAAAATTATGAGAAGCTCGAATTAGTGGTACTTAGGAAATTGCTATTGGGAGGATATACTGGAGTCTTGGAATAATATGGCATTAGGAATGGATTCACAAGATCATCACATGGATTCTCAAATCATCACAGATTGGGCAGTACTATTTTTGAAAGGAACACGAAACTACGTATGCAATCAGCGGATTGTGGCTGGAATCTCAATGGAATTGGGCTATATGTGCAAGAAGTGGATCACTATCTTGGGCTATTCATGCAATCAGTTGGACAAAAATATGCATGGTCTTCAATGACTAGTTTCTTATTTACTTAGCTTTCTTAGTATGCATTTTGTGATATAAGTGGAGAGCTCATTGCTCAACGTTGGTAATAGGAATTATGTAATCGTCAAATTATATTTCTTTCATCTCTTAAGACCTCCTGACAATGTACGTTGTTTTTTTTATTTTATACATATATAAAAACTATCCCTAGGCATCTCGTCTAGTGGATTTGATTAAAAAAACATGTGAAAAAAGAAAAAGAAAAAGAACTTTTCTTTGCAAAAGATTTTCGTCAACTCTTATCTTTTTTCAGTTTGCTTTTAGTTTTTTCAATTTATTTTGTTTGGGTAATTTTTAGTTTCTATTAGAAGAAAAGATTTTGATAGATAAATAGTATAAATAACAATTGGAAAAGTGACATAAAGCATAACGAAAAGAGTGTTATAGGATCTCGTGATCTTTTAAGGCCGATTGTTATTAGATAAATGTGCTAGATTTTTAAGTTATATCTACACTTGATTAATTCCTATGTTCAAATGGAGTGTGTGTGTGTATATATATATATATACGCGTTGCGCGTGTACCCTATATCATTGAGTATAAACTTTTTAAAATAATATTTTTAGATATTATATTAAAATATATTGGAGTTTTAAAATAAAATTTAAAGGAAAAAAGATTCAAGTTTTTAAAAATGCTGTATGTTAAACTCAATAGAAGTCCTCGGATGAGAAGAAACAAAGTCGATCCATCATGTGTTATATCATAATTTATCATTGGCTATGTAACGACCTGACTGGTCGTTTTACTTTCTAGAACCCCATTCCCCTATATAAAACTTCCCATACTTGCTTTTACTGATTTATGACTTGGGGGGATGGTTGTTTCGGGATTTGAAAAATTTTGGGTTGAAATCGAAACACTTGGTTCCTACACTATGGACTTTGTAGTTGGATTGCCGCGGTGCGGAAGTTTGATGCAGTTTGGGTCATTATCGACAGGTTGACCAAGTCGACACACTTTATTCCGGTTATGACTACTTATACTTCAGAGAGGTTGGCTCAGATCTATATTCGGGAGATAGTTCGGTTGCATGGTGTGCCTGTTTCCATCATATCAGATAGAGGCCCTCAGTTCACTTCTCATTTCTCGAGAGCCATACAAAGTGAGATGGGGACCTGTGTAGAGCTCAACACAGCATTTCACCTGCAGATCGGTGGGCAGTCGGAGCGGACAATTCATATTCTAGAGGACATGCTTAGGGAATGTGTGATTGACTTTGGAGGGCAGCGGGATCAGTTCTTTTCTTTGGACGAGTTTGCTTACAACAACATTTATCAGTCCATCATCGAGATAGCTCCATTTGAGGCTTTATATGGTTGGCGATGTCCTTCTCCTATCGGGTGGTTTGAGCCTGGTGAGGCTAAGTTGTATGGTACATATTTGGTGAAAGATGCCTTGGAAAAGGTAAAGTTGATTCAGAAAAGACTTCACACAGTACAGTCCAAACAGAAGAGTTACGCGGATCAGAAGGCGCGTGATGTATCATTCATGGTCGGGGAGAAGGTTCTCTTGAAAGTCTTAGGGTATTATGAGATTCGGAAAGAAGGGAAAGTTGAGCCCCATGTTTATAGGCCCATTTTAGGTGTTGAGGCGAGTTGTGGAGGTTGCCCATGAGCTTGCTTTACCCCCTAGATTATCGGGAGTTCATCTAGTTTTTCACGTATCTATGCTTCGGAGGTATCACGTCGACTTTTATCATGTGTTAGACTTCAGTAATATTCAGTTGGACGAGAGCTTGGGTTATGAGGAGGAGCCAGTTGCCATAAATGATAGACAAGATCGCCTGTTGAGATCCAAGAGGATTTCTACGGTAAAGGTCCAATTGAGGGGCTAACCAGTCAAGGAGGCGACCTGGGAGTCCGAGGAGGACATGCGGAGTAGATATCCACGCTTGTTTAGCACTTCAGGTATGAATCTAAACCCGTTCGAGGATGAACGAATGTTTAAGAGGTGGAGAATGTAACGACCTGACTGGTCGTTTTTCTTTCTAGAACCCCGTTCCCCTATATAAGACTTCCCGTACTTGCTTTTACTAATTTATAACTTGCGGGGATGGTTGGTTCGGGATTCGAAAAAGTTTGGGTTGAAATCGGAACACTTAGTTCCTTAAGGTTGGCTTGAAAGGCCAAGTTTGACTTCGGTCAACATTTTGAGTAAATGAAATCGGAATCAGGTGTTGAAGGTTCCAACATGTTTGCGTGATGATTTTGGACTTGGGCGTATGTCCGGATTGGGTTTTGGATGACCCAGGAGCGTTTTGGTGCCTAATAGTGAAAGTTGATTCCTTAAGAATTTTGAAGTTCTTTAAATTTGGGTTGGAGCGGGTTTTTATGATATCGAGGTCCGAACGGAATTTTGAGACCATGAATAGTTCTGTATTGTCATTTAAGACTTGTACGCAGAATTTTAGTGTCAAGCTGAATAGTATAAGTGTGTTTCGTTACATTGGAGGTAGAATGAAGAACTTGAAGTTCATAAGTTTGATTCGATTGCTTTTAGGGGGTGATTCTTAGATTTAGCGTTGTCTCGGGCATTTTGAGGGTTCGAGCGAGTCCGTTTTATGATTTAAAACTTGTCGGTATGTTTGGGTGAGGCCTCGGGGGCCCCGAGCGTCAATTGGACGAGGCTGCAGTCAATTTAGAAAATGTTGGAAAGAGCTGAAGCTCCAGACATCTATCATAATCTCCACAGCAGCGGCCAATCCCTCACAGGTGCGGCCCAAGGGGAGGAGCCCAGGAACCGCAGATGCAGCTCCTTTTCTGCAGAAGCGGAACCGCAGAAGCGACCCCAGCTAGCCCGGCCAAATTACGCAGATGCGGACCTTCCCTCGCAAAAGCTAGACCGCAGATGCAGTCCCCTAACCGCAGCTACTGAAATCGCTGAAGGAAGTGCCTTCATTTAATACGGGAAATGTGTCATTTTTGATACATTTCATTCATTCTTGGGCGATTTGAGGGCTTCCAAAGAGGGGATTTAAGCCTAGCATTGTGAGGTAAGTTATTTCTACTTAATGTGAGTTAAATACATAGTTTAGGGATAGATAACACCATGTAAATTAGTGAAAATTGTGGGTTTAGAGTAAAAACCTAGGGTTTTGATAAAAAAAAGATTTAACCACATAATTCGTTATGGAATGAAGTAAAAATCATGTATTCTTGATCCTTAGGTTATGGGTAATAACTTCCCTAAAATATTTCCAGAATCCGAGCACGTGGGCTCGGGAATGAATTTTAGGAAACTTGTATTTAGGGTTGGGAAATTACTTTAATAGTTAGAATATGAACTCTTGGGTTTGTATTGACTAGCTCTTACCCCATTTGAATAATTTTGGATCGTTCGGCTCCGAATTAAGGGTTTGAGCGTGTTCTTGAAATTGGATGTAATCTTTGGGGCAAGGTGAGTCTCCTTTCTAACCTCAATAACCCCCTAGGTGAATTAAATAAATATATGTGACTATCTGTGGGGGCTACGTACGTACGTGGTGATAAGAGTCCGTACATAGTTACTATTATGCTAATTGTCCGGGTAGTTTAGGACCCGTATCATGCCATACTTGCAAATGCTTACGTTCTTGCTTGCTACTGAGATAACGTAGGACATGTTAGAAATTGTAAATAAATATAAACGGATGTACGCACTTACTTGAGACCTTGTATGGATTTATTTGACTAGAAATAAGCAATGCGTGCTTACTTGATAATAATTGCTAATTGTGGATCGGGCCGATCGCCTCGGTAGAAATAGATGCATCTATGGTTCGCGCTATTGGATCCTCTAGCAGTGGACGATTTATTATTATGTCGGACCGGGCTGTACGACCTCGACATGATGTGTGCATGTTATTTATGTGGAACTTTTGCATGATATACTCAACTTAAATGCTTGAAATGTACTTATTACATGACATGACTGAAATTGATATACATTTAAGAAGTAGTATCCTATTTCTCCTTGTTTTGGGACTTTCATCATATTGATGCTATTCATGCTCAGCGTAATACCTAAATATTATTGATATTGGCCTTAGTAAGTGTCAAGTCGACCCCTCGTCACTACTTCTTCGAGGTTAGACTGGATACTTGCTGGGTACCTGTTGTTTATGTACACATACTACGCTTCTGTACTTAACTGTACAGGATCTGAGACATGTGCATCTATTACCCGTCCGCCGCACATTCTTGATTCCTGATCGAGACCTCACGGTGAGCTGCCCCTTCTGAGCCATTCAGCAGCATTTTGTTGTTGTTATGTACTGTCTATTCTGTTTCAGGTAGTAGGATAGTGGTATTTTTTTGTACATTCTACTAGTTGCCCTAGTACTTGTGACACTAGTTCTTGGTACACACTTTGTAGACTATTATTTTGGGTTGTATCTCTATTACTATGAACTTGTTAAATATCGGCTGTTTTTAATTGAAGATTTAGTAAATGACGGGATTGGTTGGTAAAATAAGTGAAAACTCACTGGTTGATTAGAGTTGGCTTGCCTAATAAGGGTGTTGGACGCCATCACGACCTACGATGGAATTAGGGTCGTGACAATATCGCATTGTGCATGAATTTTCTTTATCTTATTTTGTGTCTTAATCCTTCATATGTCTATTGATTCGAAATATTACAAATTTTAAGTTATTTCTTCTATCAAATTCGCAAACACAAAAAAGAAAAAAAGAAAAATGCATACATAAAATAAAATTTTACGTAATAAAGGATTTTTTTATATGACAAATATTTGCGAAAATATTTTCTTGAGAAGGAGCTACTATGTTTTGTAACCAAACATGAGAAAATATATTTTATAATAGTCATTAGAGATAAAGGAATAGTTGTAAACTTTTGAATGTTATATTCTTATCTCATATGTAGTTGTTGTGTTCAATTCAAGTTTTAATCATTTAGCTGTATAATAATTCTACTTAAGTAATTCTGTATAATTATTTATACAAATCTCCAACAATGGACGTTGGTATCCATAATTACTAAGTATTCTTTATGAGACTTTGTGTTGAAATAGACTAATTTTTCAATGGACTAATATTCATAGTTGCATTCTTTCGATTTATTCTCTCTTCAATATGGAATATATTTTTAACAAGAAAAAGGATTTATATAAAGTCCTAAATATTAGGACTTCCTACATGATTTCAGAAGGGAAAAGATTTATAATCAAAATTCAATATCCTAAATATCAGCATTGTAACTTAAATGTGTCTAACATGAAATCTATTTTTAAAGGGTAAAAAAAGCGAATGACATTTCGCTAAGGGGCTTCGTACTTTTAATGTATATATATATATATATATATAATATGTCAAGTGAGATTTAACAGAATATTTAGTTGCTTAAAATTGGGGGAAGGTGAGTATTTAAAGCATGAATAGCTATATAGGATATATAAGAATCGACTTTATACTATCTTAACAAAATCTTATCATGAAGTTTAGACTCACGGACCTTGTTGTATATATATATATACCTTTACCACAGCAATAAGGTGCGGAAAAATGCATTCAAACTACCATTGTAAGCTTAGCTCTAATATGGTATCGGAAGTTTAAGTGATCTTCCGTCATTATACCTGGTATATCGGGACCCCTCTCTCCAGCCAAAAAACATTCCTCTTCTTTTTTTTTTCCAGAATAAAATCTTCTTCTGCAACATGTCTATTGCATGAACCAATAACTCTTTTGTAACGATTCGACCGGTCGTTTTGAGTTGTAGCATAACTTTCGGCGGTTTGAGGACTTGAGTAGCTTCACTTCATATTTTATAACTTGCATGTATGGTCGAAATGAATTTTGGGAAGTTCGGAGTTGATTCGGATGGAAAATTCTTAATCGTAAGCTTTAAGTTGGAAGAGTTGATCAAGGTTTGACTTTTGAGTAAACGACCTCGGAATCGGGATTTGAAAGTTCCAGTGGGTTCATACGATGATTTCAGACTTGGGAATACGTTTGGATCGCGTATCGGGCGGTTTGGGAGCATTTCAGCTTGTTATGGAAAGTTGGCGTTTTGAAAGTTTAAGAATTTCTTAAGTTTGATTTTGAAGTGGACTTTGGTGTTATCGATGTCTGTTTAAGGTTCCGAGCCTTGGAATAGGTTTGTATCGTGATTTTTGACTTGTGCGTAAAGTTTGGTGTCATTCCGGGATGTTTAAGCGTGATTCAGAAGCGTTCGTCGATTGCAAGTTGAAAGAAGATTCTGATCGTCGATTCATGATTTTGATGTTATTTGTGGCGTTTCGAGCCTTTGGATAAGTTTGGTTGAGGTATTGGTACTTGTTGGAGAGATCGGAAGGTGTCCCGGGGGTCTCGGGTGAGTTCCGGGGTAGTTTCAGATGATCTTTGCTCCATGTTTTGCTAATGCTATTGCTTGTTCTAGTGTTGTTCATCGCGAACGTGTAGGTGCTACCGCGTCCGGGAAGAGCGATTTTCGGCTGCTGGAGTTTTGTGCTTCGCATTCGCGAATGGGGGCACACGTTCGCGAAGGTTTGAGGAGCAAAGCAACACGTTGGCGATTGGGGCATCACGTTCGCGAAAGGGAACTGGTCCTAGGAGATTTTAGCCTTCGCGTTCGCGGAATGTGCACCGCATTCATGAAGGTTCGCCTGGTAAAGCATCATGTTCGCGAGATTTGACTCGCGTTTGCGAAGAACAGTTTTGGAGTTGGAATCGGCAGTGCTCCGCGAACGTGGGGACTTGTTGTGTTTGCGAAGAAGGTTGGACTGGCAGTGTTGTTTTAAAATAAGGGGTTTGGCTCATTTGCACTTCATTTCTTCTATGAGAGCCAACTTTGGAGCCATTTTGGAGTGCCATTTTCATCTTCTATTATGGGGTAAGTAATTTTTACACATTGTGAGCTAATTATACGAATTTAGGCTTGTAAATTCAAGAATTTAAGTGAAAATATGAGATCTTGGTAGGAGCCCTAGAATTTATAATTTCAAGTTTTGACCACGGAATTGGGCATGGAATTATGAATAAATTATATATTTGAGTTCGTGACACTATGGGTAATAATTATCTTCAAAAGTTTTTGGAAACCGGGCACGTGGTCCTGGGGTTGACTTTGTTGACTTTTCGAGCGGAGTCGAGAATTATTGTAAATTGATTAATTATTAGGATTAGAGTATATTTTTATTGGTTTGCAAATTATTTGACTAGTTTTGGATCGATGTGCATTGATTTGAGGTGTTAGAGAGGCGTTGGAGCTGGTTATGGAACTTTGGAGCGAGGTAAGTCTCTTGTCTAACCATGTGAGGGGAAAATTACCCTGTAGGTGTCATATTTTTGTTACATGCGACATGTCGCGGGAGCTACGCACGTACGAGGTGACGAGTGTCCGTATGTACGCTAGAGTTCCTGATTATGTCCGGGTAGATTTAGATTCATGTCATACTTTAATTGTACTATTTGAGTTATTCTTGCCTGTTAAATTACTTGAATTCCCATTATGACCGAGACTAGACTTGCGTGGAGTGATTGACTCGCTATTCTAGTTATTTGACGAGCTACTTGATTAGCCGTAGAATTGTACTTCTCTAACGGATTTTCTCCCCCGCTGTGTGTATTCATTGGAAAGTTTCTCTTGAATTCCATAACTCATACGTATATTCGTGAGTGGGTTCAAGGACCCATAAAAGCTTCATATTCTAATGGGATCGGGATGAACACCTCAACAACACTCTTATAGGATCGGGTCATTCGCATCGGCACGATATTGTAACACACTCTTATGGGATTGGGTCGTTCGCCTCGGGAGGATATTGTAACACACTCTTATGGGATCGGGCCATTCTCCTCGGTAGCATGTATCATATTCTTATGGGATCGGGTCGTTCCCCTTAGTGTGATTATTTGTCTATGTACAATCGGCACTCAATATTGAGTGGGAAGGGTCGTTGGAAGAATAGTACCCAACAAGAGTCGGGGTCTATTTTCACACAGAGTTACTAGGGGTGTTAGAAATATACACTTGACGAAAGCAAAATTAATTGAATAGCTAAATTTCACTTCCACAACAAGTTTTGATTTCTAATTCTAATTTTACTCTAACGATTATAAGTTAAATAAAAGAAACTAGAAGTGAATCAGTATTGTTTTTCCAGATAGTTTAAAGACCTAGGGATGTGACCATAACCTAGGTGTTTGCCTAATGAGATAAAGACGTTAATACTTGTTTTGTTGGTTGGGGTGTATTATAGCTCTCAACTCTACGTTACTCTCTCAATACCTCTTGGTCAGAGAGTGATTTGGCTCAATTTGTCTTTCTCAAGTCCAAATGGTTTTCAACCAAAACAGTTGATAAAAGCTCAAGTCGGGTTATTACTATCTCTAGGTTGAACCCTTTAATTGGGTTAATCAATCTCTCAATTGACCCAATTCCTTGTTATCAAAGTTATTCTAGACTTGGTCCCTTGTTCTCAAGTAGAAACTAAGACAAATAGGCATGAATCAATGTTTGCAACAATTAATTCTAAAATTGAAGCATGAACTAAGCTAAATAATCAACACCCAATCATAAACAAGCTCGAAATTAGATATCCATAAGGTTTACACACCAGGGTTGGGTCAAAACCCTAGTAAGAGTCTAGCTACGCATAATGGGTTTTGAAGAAAATAAATAAGAAAAGCTAATTAAACTCATGATGGAAGATTAAAATGATGAAATCTAATGTAAATACACCAAAATAATGTAAAACTTCCTAAAGTAGTAAAGAAAAAAGATTAAAGAAACTTCGTATATTCGAAACTTGACCTAATTTTTTGAAACTCGTCTATTTATACAGGGCAAAAATCTCGGACAAAAATACCCATCGGGAGGTTCTGCGGCCGCACAATTCTATGTGCGGTCTGCAGATTACTTCAGCTGGGAAGAAGTGGAGTCCTGTTGCCGCACATTTCTGAACTTCGGTCGCGAGGCAATCTTCTGCGGCCGCATAATTCTTGTGCGGTCCGCAATTCACAAAGGCGGAATTGGTCATTTTGCATACTATCTGATCTTTTACTCCTAGCCCGGTTTTGCGACCGCATATTTCATGTGCGGTCCGTACATTGCTGAAAGCTCTTCTTCATTTTTCTTCTTACTGTGCGGCCGCAGATGGGATTCTGGGGTCCGCAATTTCTTCTGCGGCCGTAGAATTACTTCTGCGGACTGCTCATTTGTTCTTCTGCGCCCTTTATTACCTTGTGCTTCGGAACACTCCTTTTTGAGTCGCATTTCATCTCGGGAGACCAAACCTCCAGCATTCCTGCAATTTTTCATAATTTCATTAGTTTCGGGAACACAATTCAATACTTTTGGACTAAAACAAAACCTAAAAGGTGCTAATAAGCAGTCAAAATCCCTACTTATAAACTCCCCCAAACTTAAGTCTTTGCCTGTCCTCAAGCAAATAAATTAGTTCCCACCTCCAAAAGTCAAGGGTCATTTCAGTGAGTCAAAGGTGAGCCATCCACACATAAGTTGGGACTAACAATTACCCACGCTACTCATGTATTAACAACAAGATGACAAGTTAAACAATCATGCACATATAGTTCTAATGCGACATTTGAGCTTCAAGAATTGATTTCACTGATCAAGGACTCTTGGTCTATCATGTAGGTCATGGTGGACTCCAAACTCTTCCTCCTCTACTTTTCATTTTCTAGGCTCACTTAAGAAATCTAGTTCTCGATCCAAAGATTTATGAAAGGTTCACTCATCTCTCTCAAGAGAATGTCACAAGTACGACTTCAAGTACCATAGGTTTTCCCCTCATGTAAATCACCACTAATGTAAGCTCACTCGACTTGCAATCAAGTAGGACTTCTTTCGGGATACAATGAAGGCTTTTGGATTAGGGTCAGATACAGTATGAGTGAGTGGTTACACCTTTCTTAAAGCACTCCATCTTTTATTTCTCGGCGCACACTTTGTCAATTCTTAGAGGCACTTTCTTTTCATTGGGTTCTAGAGAGACTTGACATCACTCTTTATTAATCATTTCATTCTTTTTTTCCCTTTTTTATTTCTCCATGTTTGGGATCATTACCTCTTTTTGAATCCATTCAACCCTTCCACTTATTCACTTTTTGCATTTTTCTTTTTGTTTTTTTATTTTCTTACCTTCTCTTCTCGTTGAGATTATTTATTTTCTCCTTTTGTACCTTGATATCTTTTTCAAGTTCCTCGTCTCTCCCCCAAATTTACGTTTTGAGCCATTTGTTTTACTAAAGTGTTAAGGAAAGCTCGGGTGCCAAGAGAGGGTCATGACAAAACAGGTAAAGGCTCATAACATGGTTATCAAATGAGAAAGGCCAGAGTCTCAAAGGGGTTGACTAGGGATAATGACATTAGTTGGCAATAGAAAACTCAAACGGGCCAAGAAGAGCCTACAATCACTACTTAAACCAAGATAAACATAGGATTTTGCCTTGAAACACATTCAGGGAAAGTTCTAGACCTTTCGCACGGATACTTGGACCAGTAACAATTCATCTCATCCCTCACGCAACCATATTGTTAAAGAGGATAGAGTCGAGGTCCCACAACGAACACATTCAAGTTTAAAGATCACTGTGGTCCAATTAAACCACTCGATGATCACCAAAGTCAACACAAGAGTTACAAAGTCACTAACTAGAGCTATTTCTTTCAATTTTTTTTATCTCTAACCATAAGCACGAAGTTAAGTGTGTTGGTACCAATTGAAGCATGCTTGACTCCTCGAGCATGACTTAATTATGTCTTTTTATTCATTACTACTACTATTTTTACCTAAACACAAAAACATACTCGTTCCCTTAAGAAGGTTGTCACGCCATCCATCGTTGGGACGAGTCACCCGGTTCACACAACAACTACCTTTGGAAAGAACCGTGGAATTAATAAAACCAAAGGCTTATTATCTACTAAAACATAAAAGGAAGCTACTAAATCAAACAAAGAAGCTACTAAATCAAACAATGAACTAATAAAGAAACAAAAATAGAGAAGCTACTAAGAAAAAACTACTGAAGATAGAATGAATATACGTAATGAGAGGAAAAGAGAGAATATATACATAATAAGAAAAGAGATAATAATATCAAGTTATTATAGGACAAATGTCTCAGAATGTATCAAATATGATCAATAAACTCCACCTCGAATTAAGATAAGCATTGTCCCCAATTCTTAACAAAATAAATGTAAAAGAGGGGAAAGTGTGAAGAAAATCCCATATGGCTCCTTGGATATCTCTGTGTCCCCAGCGATGTCACCATCCGCATGATCATCAAACTAAATCTCATCATCCTCAACTATGGGTGTGGCTAGGTTGGTGAACATCTGACGCACTACCTTGGCAGTATCGACAGCAAGGTCTGGCTCCTCAGACTGGCCAGCTGGTGCCATCGGTGTTGTAGGATCTGGGTCTGAATGGTGTGAGTCAATCATCATGTCAAATGGAAGATCTCCGGCTGTAGCAAGCCTGGTCACCTATCTCCGGAGCTTGTACACTAACTTCTTCCTCTCATGGCACTTTCTTATCTTCTTTACTTCTTATCCCAACTCTCAGATCACTGACCCGTGCTCTACCAAGGTAGCCATGATAGTGTTTTGGTTCTCAAGGAGATTCTTCAATGTCTCTTAAACTATCGGGGGGAACTGAGGTGCCTGAATAGAAGACTGTGCTACAACAATACTGGATAAGTGAGACAGCTTTACAGTGGCCGTATACATCCAGTTGTTGAGGCTCACCTATGTTTGGGAGACTCGCAGCGTAGAGAGTAGAGCAGTAGTCATAGGAACCGGCTTCAAAGAAAGGTGGGAGCTGTGGTAGGAACTGCAACAGGGGCTGTAGATGATGGCGGAGGCATAGCTGCAACATTGGAGGAAGGCTCGGCTAAAGTGGATAGAACATCAACTGCTTCAGCAGCTACCACAGCTGGCTCATCAGACTGGCCCGCGGTTGAAGGAGGCTGAACTATCTTCTTTGGATTGTTCACATCCATTAGTGAATACCAAGTAAAAGGCTTCTTCGGCCTCACCTTGTGTCATAATCACTCGGCTCTACCCTTGCATCAGTGAGATATTCTATAGTCATGTTAGGGTATGGGTAGGATGATTCATCTTGCTAAGCAATCACTGAGATGTTGGCCGACATCATGGTACCCACATTTATAGGGTACCCGGCCATAAAAGAAGCAACCAGAACTACCTGAGGAATTGAAAGGTAAGTCTTATTTTGACTCGGGTCCATTCTACTGCAGACAAAGGTTTGCCACCCCTTCGCCTCGAAACTGAGAGTGTTACAGTGGATAGGAACCCCAGGGCAATCCATGGAGGTGGTGGCTCTGGTGCTACTAAAATCTCCGCTAACCAAGGACAAGTTGCGTTTTCCAATGCATACTTCTCTAAATATTCCTTTGGCTCAACGTCTTCGAATCCCAAGTACGTTTTAAGCGTATGTTAATCAAATCTCACTTTTAAGTTCCGTACTTTGGTCAATTTTTGTCCCCTTTTTTGTGCGAGCTAGATTTTCATAGAATTCCTAGACTAGGTACTCTTTGGCGTCCAGTACACTTTAAGTGAACCACATCCACCCCTTGTGTTCCTTGAACTGTCTCAGCACTACTGGTTGTACCTCTCGAGATCTTTCAATAGAAACTGCCGCTCGAGAGTTAGAGACCTCACTGAACACCATGTACGAAAGCTAGTGAAGGTAGCCAAGTTAACAAATCGGTCCTTCCAAATCTCTTTCTTCTTCGACCTTTCAAGGCCGATGTAACCTATGCCTCAGGGACAGGTGTGGCCGGTGGCTTAGAAGCCTGACTAGCACTCTCTGAGTCTTCAGAAGTGCTATGGGATGAGGACGGCTCGTCCCTGAGTTGGTACCTCCCTTACGGCATTGACTGTACAATCGACTGCTCCTGAACAGAGGTGAGTTTCCCTTGATGCTTCCCCAGATGGTACATATGAGCTCGTGTCAGAAATATCTACACCTCTCCCTCTACAGGCTGTAGCTTTCTATGCAATTGTCTTTTGTTGGCCAAGGGGTAAGGCACTCTTGCCTCGACCCCGAGAAGGTTCACCCCTCCCTTTAGAAGTGTTGCCTCTACCTCTAGATCGAACCATTGTCCGGAGCTTCATTTTTGGTTCTCCATTTGTGGTCTACAAAATTCTGCGCGACGTAGAATTTTGTTGCAGCCGCAGATTTCCTCTTGCAGTTTCACATTGACCTTTTCTCTGATAGACTGAACTTCAGAGATTTTGCATTTCCATCTTTTCATTTGTGCGGTATGCAAGATAATTATGCGGCTACATTTCTCTTTTGCTACACTACTCCAAATTGTGTGGTCCGCACAAATCAACTGCGGTCCGCACATCTTTCAACACTAAGCCACATTTTTGTCCACAGTTCCTGTAAGTCACACTCAACCATGTAGCACACTTTAAATCAAGTTAGCACAAAAATAACACCTAACTACAAATGAAAAAAAGGAAAAGAAAAATGGGTTGCCTCCCAAGAAGCACCTGATTTAACGTCACGACACGACTCAAAATACCATCAATTGAAATAAATGACCTCCACGAAGTGGCTATCTCCAACCTTTCCCAAATAGTGCTTCACCCAGTGACCATTGACTCGGAATACCTCATTGTTTTTGTTCTTCAAGTCTAATGCCCCAAAATATGTAAACACCTATAATTTTGAAAGGACCACTCCATTTAGACTTTAGCTTCCTGGAAAACATCCTCAACCTTGAGTTACAATAATAAAAGATCACCCACCTTGAATTCTTTGTTCCAAATATATTTGTCATGAAGATATTTCATCTTTTATTTGTACAAGGAAAAACTTGCATAATCATGGTAGTAGAACTCATCCAATTAATTCAAGTGTGAAACCCTCAAATTATCGGCTACATCCCAATCAAGATTTAACTCCTTTAGAGCCCACATGGCCTTGTGCTGAAATTCCACCGGAAGATGAAAAGCTTTTCCGAACACCAACCAGTATGGCGACATTTCGATAGGTGTTTTATAAGCCATCCGATAAGCCCATAGTGCATCATCGAGATTCTTGGGACCAATCCGTCCGATTAGCATTCACCATTTTGGATAAAGTACTCTTATATCCCGGTTGGAGACTTCCACTTGACCGCTAGCATGTGGATGATAGGGATTCGTGACCTTACGAGTAAAATCGTACTTGCTAAGCGAAGTGTCAAAAGCCTTGTTGCAAAGATGTGATCCCCCATCACTTATTATTGCCCGCAGAGTACCAAACATTGTGAAAATATTCTTCTTCAAGAATGCCACCACATTTCTCGCCTCATTATTGGGTAGAGCAACGACCTCAACCCATTTGGACACATAATCTACCATGACCAAAATGTAGGTCTTTCCACAAGAACTCATAAAAGGACCCAAGAAGTCAATACCCTACACATCAAAAATATCAATATCCAAAATGGTAGTGAGAGGAATTTCATTTTTCTTTGAGATTCCACCGACCCGTTGACATTCATCACATCTTTTCACTAGTTCACTAGCATCCTTGTAAAGAGTGGGGCAATAGAAACCGCAACTTAGTACTTTGGCCTCTGTTCTTGATCCACTATGATGACCACCATATGGAGAAGAATGACAAGCCCCAATAATTTCACCTTGCTCTTCTTCCAACGCACATCTTCTAATCACCCCATCCGTACAAATCTGGAAAAGATATGGTTCATCCTAATAATAATATTGACAATCCTGTTTGAGCTTCTTCCTTTGGTTTGAAAAGAACTCATCGGGGATGATTCCGCACACAAGGAAATTTTATAGATCCATGAACCATTATACTTCTATCATTGAGCCAAGAGTTTCTCATCGGGAAAGGAGCCATTGATTTCAAGGCCATCATGCAGCCTCCCCTCCTCCTCCAAACAAGATAAGTGATCCGCCACTTGGTTTTCACTCCCTCTTTTTATCTTTGATGTCAATGTCAAACTCTTTCAACAAAAGCACCCATCTCATCAACCGAGCTTTAGAGTCCTTCTTTCTTATATGATAACGAAGCGCCGCATGATCCGTGGGGACAATGACCTTTGCACCCATCAAGTATGGGCGGAACTTCTCAATTGCAAGCACAACGACAAAGAGCTCTTTCTCCGTAATGGTGTACTTGACTTGGTCACTAGTCATGGTCTTACTATCATAGTAGACCTGGTGAAAAATCTTGTTGATGCGTTGCCCCAAAATAGCCCCAACCGCTACGTCACTTACATCACACATGAGTTTAAAAGGGACACTCCAATTTGGAGCTGTGATGATGGGAGTAGTTGTCAACTTGAACTTCAACAATTCAAAAGCTCTCATGCAATCATTATTGAAGTTGAACTTAGCATATTTCCCGAGAAGCTTGCACAAGGGATTCATCACCTTAGAGAAATCTTTGATGAAGCGCCGATATAAACCCGTGTGGCCTAAGAAATTCCGCACACCCTTTACTGAAGTTGGAGATGGAAGTTTAGAAATCACCTCAATATTTTCCTTGTGAACTTCAGTTCCATTCTTTGATATTTTGTGGTCAAGGACAATGCCTTCCTCGACCATGAAATGACACTTCTCCCCTTTGAGCACCAAATTTGTTTCTTCACATCTTGCCAACACTTTATCCAAATTTGCAAGACAATCATCAAAAGAATCTCCAACCACTGAGAAGTCATCCATGAAAACATCAAGGTAGTCCTCCACCATGTCCGTGAAAATAGCCATCATACAACTTTGGAAAGTCGTCGGTGCATTGCACAAACCAAATGGCATCCTCTTGAAGGCGAAAGTACAATAGGGACATGTAAAGGTTATTTTCTCTTGATCCTCTAGAGCGATAAGAATTTGGTTGTAGCCCGAATACCCATTAATAAAGCAATCGAAAGCACGGCCTGCCAAACTATCAAGCATTTGATCTAAAAAATAAAGTGGAAAATGATCATTCCTTGTGACTTTATTGAGCTTGAGATAGTCCATACACACCCTCCATCCTGTCACCATTCTGGTAGGAATCAACTCATTATTTTCATATGTGACCACCGTCATTCCCCCTTCTTTGGGACACATTGAACCAGAGAAGTCCATGAACTATCAGAGATGGGGTAGACAACCCCGATATCCAACCACTTGATTATCTCCTTCTTGAGAACTTCTTGTATAGCCTCATTGAGTCTCCTTTGATGTTTAATAGATGGTTTGACGTCTTCCTCCAAGTTTATGTTATGCATGCAAAATACAGGGCTTATCCCCCCGAATATCCGCCAAAGTCCACCCAATAGCCTTCTTCCTCTTTTGTAGCACCGCCAAAGTGGAATCTACCTGCACGTTGGCCAAACAAGAGGAAAGAATAACCGGTAAACTATAACAAGTACCAAGAAATTCATACCGAGATTGGAGGAAATGACTTCAACTCCAAGGTAGGCGGTTCTTTGATAGAAGGCTTTGTAGGAGGAGTTGTCCTATTTTCAAGATCCAAGGACAATTTTCAGGGTGCATAGTTGTACAACCCCATTACTTGCAAAGAGTTCATACATTCCATGAAGCCATCCATATCGTCATGAGCAAAGTTGAGCAAGACGGCCTCCAACATATCACTCACGATGATCATAGCACTCGTATCATCAACAATAACATCGGTCACCAAATCCACAAAAGATCACACCTCATTGCTATTTGGTTGCCGCATTGACTTACACACATGGAAAACCACTTTTTCATCACCAACCCGGAATGTAAGTTCTCGGGCTTCAGTATAACAAAGAGCCTTACCCGTAGCAAGGAAAGGTCTCCCAAGAATAATCGGAACCTCTTAGTCAACTTCACAATCTAGAATGACAAAATCTGTCGGAAGAATGAATTTATCAACACGAACTAAGACATCTTCAATCACTCCCAAAGGTCTCTTCACAGTAAGATCGGCCATTTTCAATCTCATAGATGTGGGTCTTGGTTTCCCAATTCCCAAGGTCTTGAAAACCGAATAGGGCATAAAATTGATACTTGCCCCAAGATCACAAAGAGCTTTTGCAAACTCGTCACTTCCAATTGTACAAGGAATTGTGAAAGCACCGGGATCTTCCAACTTAGGAGCCATAGAGTGCACAATTGCACTCACTTGATGACTAACTTTGACGGTTTCAAAATTCATGGACCGCTTCTTTTTCACGAGATCCTTCATAAACTCTGCATAGTTAGGCATTTGTTCCAAAGCTTCAACTAACGGCACATTGATTCAAATACTCTTCATCATTTGAATGAAATTCTTGAATTGATTCTCACCATTTTTCTTGGAAAGTCTTTGAGGGTATGAAGGTGGAGGCTCAGTCAATGGTGCCTTAGCCTTTTACACTACCGGCTCCGGTATGTCAATAATGTGATCCCTAGACGGGTTCATCTCCTCCTGAACCTCTTCCACACTATCATCAATATCAATCCAAACATCATCATTTGATTTTATCATTATTCGGGCCCTCTTGTTTTGTACCACTTTTTGATCATCCACAAGTTGCCTTTGACTTGATATGGGTGCATTACCACCTCTTCCAATTCTTGTAGTAACATCCATGGCATGCCTCCTGTTGTTTCTAGCCTTTGGGTTTACTACCGTGTCACTTGCTAGTGTCCCCTTAGGACGAGAATTTAGAGCTTGAGAGATTTTCCCCATTTGCACTTCTAAGTTGTGGATTGATGTGTTATGTGGGGCAAGTTGGACAACCGAATCAACATTCTTTTCCATAATTTGGTTGAACATATTCCCAATATGCCCCATCTCATTGATTGAAGAATTTGGACAATGGAAATGATAAGGACGGGAGTTGCTTGGTTGTTGATACATCGGGGGCCTTTAAAAACCCGACCCCGATTTCCTTGATTATTGTTCCATACGCCTTGATTGATTCCCCCCCCCCTCTAATTTTATTGATTGTTTTCGCTCCAATTTCCTTAATTGTTGTTATTCCAATTGCCTTAATTGTTTTGAGGTCGCAATTGTTGTTGGTTTGGGACTTGGAAATTGTTTCTTTGCCCTTGAAAGTTGTTCACATATTGCACCTCATCTTCTTGTTCATTGTAAGAATCATCTTGGTCAAAACCACTATCCTCTTGCACATAATTCTCCACTTGATTTTGCACTTGTGGACCCTTGGTACTTCTTTTGTTTACCATCACATTCACCCCTTCCATGGTGTTGACTTACTTAGGAATTTGCATTTGTTGAAGTTGAGTCTCTCTATTTGATTCATGGTGGTTGTCAATTTGGAAATGGCTTGCCCATGGTCATGCAACTATTTGTGAAGGTGGATCACATTTGGATCCCTTGTGGAACATTAGCCTGGGATTGCCACGCCGATGATGTTTCCGCCATTTCATCCAAAATCTTACACGCCTCCGCATAAGGCGTAGTCATAAAGTTCCCACCGGCAAGTTGATTCACTACACATTGGTTGGTTGTGTTAATACTAGGATATAAGGTTTGTTGAATCATGTTTTACGTTATATCTTTGTTGGGACATTCCTGGACCACTGTTCTATACTGCTCCTATATCTTGTGTAGTGGTTTATTTGGATCTTTTTGAATGCCAAAATCTCATCTCGAAATGTAGCAATATTCCCGAGAGAGAAGAACTTAGAGATAAACTTTACCGCCAACTCATCTCAAGTGTGAATGGAATGGTTCGGCAAACGTTCCAACCAATCTAAAGCTTTACCCCATAGAGATAAGGGAAAAAGCCTTAGCCTGAATACATCCTCGGAGACATTTGTTTGTTTTCTCCCCCAACAAGTGTCCACAAACCCCTTCAAATGTTTGTATGCATTTTAACTTGGAGCACCAGTGAAGAAACCTCGTTGCTCTATAAAAGTGACCATTACATTGGTGATTTGAAAGTTTCCCGCCCTAATACGAGGAGGGACAATTGCACATGCATATCCTTTATTGTATAACACCTGGTGTGGAGCCACTCGTGGTGGAGGTGGGGGTGGGGGTGGAGAGAGGACATTTTCATGAGGCACTCGGCCTCTTCTATTGGCTTGAGATTCAAGGAACCTCATCAACTTGGTCATCCTCGACATCCACATCCCTCAAAATGCAAATTTCTGAGCTTATTGTTCATCATGGTTGTACCTACGATTTCTCAAACAAGTTAGTAAGACAGAAGAAAAAGAACATATACCAAAATCACACCAAAATATATAGCTAACACCGTTTTAACTCCTCGACAACGGCGCCAAAAATTGGTCCACGTCCAATCTGCACTCAATACTGAGTGGGAACAGTCGTTGGAAGAATAGTACCCAACAAGAGTCGGGGTCAATTTTCACTGGGAGTTACTAGGGGTGTTAGGAGTATATACTTGACAAAAGCGTAATGAATCGCTAAATTGCACTTCTACAACAAGTTTTGATTTCTAATTCTAATATTACTCTAGCAATTATACGTTAAATAAAAGAAACTAGAAGCGAATCGGTATTTTTGGTGTTTTTCAAAATAGTTTAAAGGCCTAGGGTTGTGACCATAACCTAGGTGTTTGCCTAATGGGATAAAGACTTTAATGCTTTTTTTGTTGATTGGGACATATTATAGCTCTCAACTCTACGTTACTCTCTCAATACCTCTTGGTCAGAGACTGATTTGGGTCAATTTGTCTTTCTCAAGTCCAAATGGTTTTCAACCAATACAGTTGATAAAAGCTCAAGTCGGGTTATTACTATCTCTAGGTTCAACCCTTTAATTGGGTTAATCAATCTCTCAATTGACCCAATTCCTTGTTATCAAAGTTATTCTAGACTTGGTCCCTTGTTCTCAAGTAGAAACTAAGACAAATAGGCATGAATCAATGTTTGCAATGATTAATTCTAAAATTGAAGCATGAACTAAGCTAAATAATCAACACCCAATCATAAACAAGCTCGAAATTAGATACCCATAAGGTTTACACACCAGGGTTGGGTCAAAACCCTAGTAAGAGTCTAGCTACGCATAATGGGTTTTGAAGAAAATAAATAAGAAAAGCTAATTAAACTCATGATGGAAGATTAAAATGATGAAATCTAATGTAAATACACCAAAATAATGTAAAACTTCCTAAAGTAGTAAAGAAAAAAGATTAAAGAAACTTCGTATATTCGAAACTTGACCTAATTTTTTGAAACTCGTCTATTTATACAGGGCCAAAAATCTCGGACAAAAATACCCATCGGGAGGTTCTGCGGCCGCACATTTCCATGTGCGGTCCAACACATTTCTTCAACTGGAAAGAAGTGGAGTTCCGCGGCCGCACATTTCTGAACTGCGACCGTGAGACAATCTTCTACGACCGCACAATTTGTGTGCGGTCCGCAATGCACAAAGGCTCCTGGTCTTGGTCTTTTTGCATACTCTTTGATCTTTGACTCCTAGCTACGGCTGCAGAATTCATGTGCGGTCCGCATATTGCTGAAAGGTCTGCTAGACTTTACTTCTTGTTATGCAGCCACAGGTGCAATTCTACGGTCTGCAATTTCTTCTACGACTGCAGAATTACTTCTACGGACCGCACATCTATGCTTCTTCTCCCTTTATTGCATTGTGCTTCGGAACACTTCTTTTTTAGCCGGATTTCATTTTGTGAAACCAAACTTCTAGCATTCCTGCAATTTTGCATAATTTCATTAGTTTCAGGAACATAATTCATTACTTTTAGATTAAACAAATACTAAAAGGTGCTAATAAGCAATCGAAACCCCCACTTATCAATAATGCATCACACTCTAATAAGATCGAGTCATTCGCTTAGGATGTTCTATGAAATACTCTTATGGGATTGGGGCCATTCGCCTTGGCATAATCATGCGTAATACTTGATAAGGAGTCAGCACACTCATGTGTTTCCTAACTTGAGATGTGACCGTTGATTTGGTATTGTCCGTTACGTATTCCATTTGAGGAGGTACCCGATAATTAAAGAATTTGAGTTCATTGTTCAGTTGTAGACCATAGTATTTGCCTATATCTGTGCTCCTTGTTTACTTACCATGTTTGATACTTGTTTACTTCATTATATTTGATTTACTGGACCACTAGTAAGTGTCAATGTTGAACCCTCATCATTACTTCTCGGAGGTTTAGGCTAGATACTTACCAGGTACGCGTTGATTTGCATAGTCATGCTACACTTCTACACTTATTATGCAGGTATATATATATTACTGGTGATCTTTTGGGTGCAAAGGCACATCGGTTACTGTTGTATTGTTATTGTACTTCATGGTAGATGCTCATGCACTTATGACACCAGGTTTTGAGAGTGTTCTAGAATTTGTTTATGGTTTTCTTTAAATTGACACACTTTTACTTTATATTTAGTTGAATTGTACATATCTTTGATTTTTAATGCATTGATCTCTTCAACTAATAAGATTCATTGTTTTAAAATAATAATAAAATGAATAATTAAGTTGGTAGTTCATCGTTGGCTTTTCTTACAGCAACGCTGGGCGCATCACGATCTACGATATTAGAGCACTAGGTTCAATTAGGTCTCACGAGTCATAAGCAAGTCTAATAGAGTCTTGCGGATTGGTACAGAGATGTCTGTACTTATCTTTGAGAGGCTACAAGGCTGTTAGGAGCACTTCCCTTCTTGATTCCTCTTCGTGCGATTTGATTCCATTGAAGCTTATACCTTCAATACCTTCATACTCATTCTTATACGGTGTTGAGCGCTTGTTATCAATTGGGCGTCGATGAGTTGTAATGGTACTATAGATGTGGTGTAGGATATTTCTACTTGCGTATTCGAGTGGGCTATTATCATCATTTTTTTGAGGGGTGTCCTGTCATTTTAGTCAAATTTTGGTGTTGCCTACAATCGAGATTTGATATTTTCAAATTTGGTGGAATTCTTGTTAATATCGTGGTGTCTCCGTCCTTGATTGAATGCATTGAGGCTCATCGGCATGTTGGTCTTCATTTGTTTTCCTCTACACACGGTGTAGCGAGATGGAACCTAAGAGGAAGTTACCATAAATGGTTGTGTGTTGTGACTTCTAGATCTAATAGGAATTTCTAGTGTTGATGGTTAGGGGGAGATGATTTCTTAGTTGGTTTCCATGATTAGGACTTTTGGATGTGATAAGAAGAGCTTGATTGGAATGTAGGAAAAAGTGATGCATTCGATCATTATCTTGGATGCAATAAGACTTTTATTTTCCAAAACGTTGTTGGACTTTCAGGTGATGTTAATGAATGAAGGGATTCTTACAGCCGATGGAATAGTGTGGACCCAGGGAGGTTAGTTGATTTCATGACGGATGTAACTATTGCAATGACGTTGGAGGAGGTCGATATGAGGTTACACAGGCGGGTTATCTCCTGTGAGCAGGTTAGTTATTGCGTGGTTTTTATGTGGTTCCTATAAAGAGTTCTACTTTCTGCCCCACATGGGATGCATGTACTAGGATGTGAGCTTCGTTCACTTGAAGAAGATTGTACGATTATTAGGAGGTCGAGTGTGTGATTATGGCTGATAATTCGGGATGTGTTATGATTAATCCAACAAGAACTTATGAGAAATTTTCCTGAGCAACGGTGTGGGATCATGGTAACTAGGACGAATAAGTCGTTGTGGGGTATGGATCTACGTAATTGTAGAGTAAAGCTTTGTGGGGGGCCCACTATCTATGATTGGGTCATGTGGTTGTGTGGCTGTGCGGTTTCTAGTTATCGGTGCATTGGTGAATTAGTTTTGACTAAGAAAAGAAAATAACAGGGGTAATTGGGGCAAGAACTTGAGGAATGTGTGCTACATTTCGCCTTATCGACTCATGTGCATGTGTTGGGGATGATTTAGAATTTATGCTTCCTATGGATGAATGTGTAAGGACAATAATTCATTTTATTTCTTCTTTGGAAGTGTTCATGTGCTAGCGGAACACTAGAGTTTGGTTACATATTTGGGACCAGGTGAGAGTGGGTGACTCTCACTGGAAAGTACATAAGAACATCTCTACAAGATAGAATGGAAGGAGAAGGATTAAAGTGCAGTGCCTAAGGATTTGTAGGTTCGTTGGGTTGTGATGGACTGAGTTGAGTGTGAAGGGTACTCAGAAAATTTCTATTTTGTCATCGGGTCTGCGGCACAAGGTTATAAAAATAGGAGAAATAACTTCGGGTTCACAGAAGATCTAATCAGCGTCGGTGTATCCGTTGGAATTACTAAAGACTGCATGAGGAGGCTATGAAATGGCTTATGGGTATTGAAACAATGTGGTCTCATGATTCATGTCACTTGGGATGAGTGTTGATTGGGATCTGTCATATGATTGAATAGAGGTATTGATTATGAAGGCATGTATAGAAGAAATTGGAAGAAAGTGTAAGCTAGTAGTGGTTTGGATCGGCATGGTTAAGGAAATGATCGGTTCCTTCGGTGTGGTAAGGAAATACAAGTATTTCAGGGTGTACGTGTGGGCTTGACAGCCTCCATTATTTGATTGATTTGGAGGTATTTGATTCTGATGGTTCAGTTATGTGTAAATGGATCCTCGAAGAGTTATGGAAGTTTAGACCACAACTTGAGGTTTGATTTTCTGCGGTTATAGGAATTTGGTTGCGTATTGTAATTGTTTTTCCTAATAAGTGGAGTGAAAGAGGCTCTAGTCAATGAAGTGTTTATTCTATTGGTGGTTCTGGGGTTGTGATGAAATTCTTATACTCTCGCGTAGCATCGTGATACGTGCAATGAGCTGTATGGAAATTAGAAGTTGAGGATCAAGGTTGCAGTTCGGTGTTGATGAGAATGACCCAAGCTCGGAGGAGCGGGGGAGGATTTTAGATGTTCTGAGTATCCTGACACTAGTTTTTGGACGGCCTGAGGATGGTATGTGTTATGGAAGGAGTGTTGGGTATTGAAGTGGGGAAGGTTGATGCCCGTGTTTTTACTACCGGGTGCGGAAGTTTGTGGGAGCATATCCCACAGGAAGATCATACAAGTGTGATGTATTAGTTATTTGAATATAGGAGATTGAAGGTAGGTATGGAGATTTTGGTACTGTCGCCGATAAGAGAGGTTATGACCGAGAAATGCTCTATTCCGTTGGGTGTGGACTATGTGAGTCTGTTCCGGATTGGAAGACTGCTCGTATATGTCATGAATATGGTCATTGTGGGTCCTTGAAAGGTTATTAGCCCAATATGGGATGATCGGAATCGTCTTGAGGTCCGTTGGTAGATCTAATGTGAATATATGCTCTACGTTTGGTCGGATGTGTTCTTTTATCATATCATTGCTTATGGAGGAGTCTTCGTGCATTGAATGTTCTTCCTGTCGTCAGCTATTCTTTTTAATACTCTATTATGCCATATGGGTTGTGAGACGGCTTGATTATTCGCACATGTGTTGTGATCCAGTGTAGATTGTGGTGTTATATGAGCAAGATGGCTCTCTAGATGCAGGTCGCTTATTGCACCTTAGTCTTGCTTGAGTTTTTATAACATGTGGTGCTATCCGTCTCCCCAGGGTCGTATTTATGCAGTTGGAGTGCTTGTGGTCAATATTAGAGCATTTCGTAGGTATGGGCATTATGGCTCGATGGGTATTTCCTTATTGTTTATTATGTGTGGATCAGCTGGCACACCGCCATAGGTATGATGTTTGGATCGGGATGCACGCCACAACGATATAATATGTGGATCGGGTTGTAGGCCACAACAATGAGATGTTGAGTACGGTTACACTTAGAGAAGTTCATCTATCTTAAACAAAATTGAAATATCTAACCCCAAACTTTCTATACACTTCAAAATCACTTCATACTATAAACATCCGGCCTAAACACATAATCACATCATTTGAAGGGGAACTTTCATATCTTTTATCTCACAATAATAGCCACTATTATACAAATTCACTAGCATAGAACTTTCTAGTTCCGATTTGAATAAATCTAAACAAATTAAAATCATTCCTTGAAATTCAATATCGGCTGCTCTTAGTTCTCATTTCGTACATCATGTCTTCTTAGTCATATAGATGAGTCGTATGAAAAATACAACTATGATATTAACAATCGTTCCCGACTCCTAGGTATTTTGCCCTTAGGCTCTTTTCTGTCCAAGACTATAGTGACCAATGTTAGGGTCTGACATCTGAACTATCATCATCCAAGTTGTGGCTCCATTTCCAAGAATTAAATGAAATTGTTCTGGGAGGTAAAACACATACGAATACACTACTATGCACAAACTTATCCTTCAAAGTATACTTTGATCTGATAAGTCACTTCATGCACCATCCAGTGAGTCTTGCTCTTAATATAGACCTAAAATATGCGAAGATTTTTCTATAACCACTGTTACTTACATTTTCTTTTAGCACCCATAGGCATTACTGTATACTCACAAGTCAGCAGAATTCTGATACACTAAAAATTGGAGATCTGGTAACTGAATAACTGATAACTGATAACTGGAATACTGAATAACCATAAACTTGCTAACTGAAAGATTGTATAACTGTAGCTGAGGTAAACTGATGACCATAAAACGTAGTAACTGCTTTCGTACATTCTAGTAAGGTTATTCTTGATATGTACTACAATCCATTGCATCCCGCTTCCAACATCGTCTCAAGTCTCATTTGTTACTAACCTGTACTCCATAATTATACCCCAAGGGGAAATCATCCTCTCTAAAACCTTGTATTTTTCTTGCCCGTCGCTTGGGTATTCGATATGTCTGGAAATCAATAGGAAAATAAGGTTACCTATTTCTCTAAGCTTCATGGCACGACTAGAGTAGAAAGAAATGAGACAATCCTGGATGTCTTCGTAGTTAACCGTTTATATGAGTGGCCGGCACATACATATAAAGGAAACTCCACTGGACACGGCTTCATAGACTCCCTATGACTCTTGAACCTAGTGCTCTGATACCAAGCTTTGTCACGCCCTAAACCTGGGCCTGGACGTAACACGGTACTCGGTGCCTGACTACATATGACCGAGCGAACCAACTGGTTGGCTGAACCAATATGTGATATCATAACATACTGAATGAGGAAGATAAACTAACACATGCTAATATACTGAAATTCTAAATGATATAAATCAAATGCGGAAACACTAATATAAGTCTGAAACATATGTATAGTAACATTGCTTAACATTAAATGCCTGTGACTCTGTCTAATTGTTACTCTAGTCTATGAAGCCTCTAATGAAGCACTGAAAACACTAACTGTCTGAAAATACTGAAGACCGTAAGGTAATGATAATGCCCTGAAAGAACTGGGGATCACCAAATAGCTGGTACGAGAATCCTAGCGCTCTGAATCGTCAACCTGTAAATCATTACTTGCATCGTGAGATGCAGGCTTCGGGCAAAAATGGACATCAATACATTTGAATTGAACTGGTATGTAAACCAATTCAAAGAAAGAATTAAAAAAAATACTGAAATTGAAACTAAGCTGATGACTGAGAATTGATAATTGACAACTGAAATGATAACTATCGAAACTGATACTAAAATGATAACTGATAAATGAGCTAAACAAAGGAAGTAAGGATACGAATACTCCCTCTTCTGAACGATGAACAACTTGTTTATCAGAATAAACTACAGCCTCGGGCCCAATATATATGTGCACAAGCTATGACCTCAGTTTCAAGTATAAATATACATAACTATGAGCTCAGGCCAAAAAATGCATAAAGCATCAACTACAACCTCAGGCCCAAGTATATGTATACATAACTACAACCTCTGGCCCAAAAATGCATAAAACATCAACTACGGTCTCAGGCCCAAACAAGCATAAAACATAAACTACGACCTCGGGTCCAATTATGCATAAATCATATAAACTACGTCCTGAGACCCAAATACAGGTGTTCAACATTCAGGGATTTTAAATCAGGAACGCAGAATCATACTGCAATACATGATACTGAATACTGAATCATATTGAATTACATGATATTCGAATGTTGAATAGAACTAGACTGAGACATGTATTCATGAACTGATTATGAAAACTGCAACTTCAACTGACATGCTGAGTAATCTATACTAAGACTCATGGGCATCAAACCCGAGTCTATATTGATTACGCATTGATTTCACAACGTTCAGAATAAAAGTCATGAATGAGTTACGAAGCTAGAGAATAGAAGTTCTGGAACTATTCAAGGAACAAGACTTTAACTATATTTCTGAGCAATTAGTAATGTGGTAAAAGAAACATAGTGTAGGGAGAATCATTAACATTCCAAACATAGAGAGTTAGCCTCACATACCTTAACTTCCTGCTTTTGAGCATAATACAACATTAGACAACCCTTTCAACTTTAAAATAAATATCAATACAAGTCAAAGGGATTCCAAATTAGCAACAATAGTCATGTTTTGGTCACTTAGGCATTTTATCAAACAGTTGGTGGCATAAAGCTTCATAGTCCTTATTAATGGTGTTTCTGCACCCAATAATCCATTCTCTTTCTCCTAGATAAATTCTAAAGTCTCAAATGGTTATAATCAACATCGTACTTCATCACCCATAAGGTAAACAATACCCTTAACCAATAAAAAACAATCAACAACCCAAACCTATAACCGTTCATGCTTTTCTATAAAACCCATCAACTCATAGAACTAGAGTCTATAATCATTAATCCAATTTTAGAATCAATTAGAGGGTAAGACATTACCTTTTTGAAGTTCAATCCTTGAATTCGATTTCTAGGGTTCCTTCTCTCAACAATGATGTCCCAATCGAATATCTAATGATATGGAGGGTTTACCTATGTTAATAAGATGTTGGGAAATTGAAATTAACTTTGAATCACCATTAGAACTTACCTTGGATGGTGGAGGAACCTTTAAGGAATTAGGTTTTTGAGAGCTCCCCTTCCTACAACAAGTTTTTGTATTTGGGGGGGGGGAGGGGACGAAGTAGTTCTTTAAAATGAGCCCAAGTGCACCCCCGAGCACCTGACTGCGCGAAATGGCAGTAACACCACCTCAATTGCGCGACCGTGCACGTGACCCTCCGTGTGCGCATGTTGCACATGGTTCTATAAAATGCGCATAACATTTAGCACAAAGATCCATTCGGGCTCCACAATATATTGTTTGAAAGATATTTCAAAGGCCTACAAGTTCTGTGTTTTGAGTTTTCCCAAATTTCTTACACATTTGAACTACATTCTGCTTCAAGACAGACCTTTCGTAAACTTAGTAGATTTTATCGATAGAACTTCCAATACTCATAAACTAACTTCATATGTCTAAAATATTAAATTAATACCCATTTAACATATCTGTATTGGTAAAAAAAGAGTTTCACACGTATGATAATTCTTGATGACTCAGCCGGCTACGTGGACCAAGGAAAAACATGACAGCTGGACATGATTCTATAAAGATGTGCGAAGAAAAGGGACACGACTCAATAAACCTACGGAGTAATCAGCTACGAGAAAATCAACCTGATTGAGACAAGGAAAAGACATGGTCAGAATGAATCCGAACAAAGCTAAGGGTAGATTCAGAGACCTTCAATTAATGACTCACGCGTTACACAACCTTCATGCAACAATTACGGTCATTCTATGTAACGTCCCATTAATGTAATAATTAGTCATTAATGAGCGATCATTGTAAGAGGTAGACGTTGTATTAAGAAATTCCCTATATAAGGGAATAAAATATAACTTGTAAGGGCATCTGAACTACGAATACAATACATTTTACTTTTCTGTGCATCATATTATTGTCTATTTACTTACTCCTTTTTATTTATTATTATTTCCTAGATTATCAGAAACCCGTGTTCATCCTAAAAATAGCTTTGGTCGAGGATCTAATTCTTTGGTTAAACAAATTGGTTCCGTTACCAGGAAGTCTGATAATCTTTGTTTTCTTTTCAAGTGATATCCTCTGAACTATGTCGACCTCCAACGACAACAACCAGTAGAGAAATGGAACCCCGGTTCCATCACCTTTAGGAACCCTACGTGGTTCAAGGGAAAAACCCCTAGAAAGATCAAATAACAACAATGCTAATAATCATCAAACGGTAGAACAAGATTGGGTAAAGCAAATGATTGCAGAGTATGTGGGCCAAGTTTTGCAAGAATTTTCTAGGGGATTACCAGCGGCATCACCTGCATCACTGACACCACCTCCCAATAAAACTATTACCGTGGAAAATCCTCAGTTTGGGTTGGTAAAATCAGCAAGGGATGACACTCCTAACGAATCTCTCGAAGCGAGACCAGGTATGACTAATAACTATGAATTACCAAATTTACTACTAACCTTGCAGAAACCGGTGAAGGAACAAAACGATCGAATCGAGCAAATTTCTGGAGTACCACCTGTTATCAAAGTCATTGATGTTGATAAATATTCTCAACCACCTTGGAAACCAAGCGCAACACCCTTGCCTATATCTAAGAAGTTTAAAATTCCTGATGTTCCTAAGTATGACGGAACAACTGACCCACGCGACCACGTGACTACTTTTACCACCGGAGTAAAGGACAACGACTTATTAAAACAAGAGATTGAATCAGTCCTTGTCAAAAAATTCGGCGAAACGCTTACCAAAGGATCCCTAACCTGGAATTGTCTTCTCCCTGAAAATTCTATCTATTCTTTTGCTGAGCTTGCAGATTCTTTCATAAAAGCACACTCCGGTGCACAAAGAGTCGAGAAAAGAATGGAGGACATATTTAAAGTAAAGCAAGGAGACACAGAACTACTCCGTGAATTTGTAGATAGGTTCCAACGAGAAAGAATGCAACTACCAAGGGTGCCTGATAATTGGGCAGCCATGGCATTTGCAAGTAATCTAAATGACAAAAGCTTAGAAGCCACGAGGAGACTCAAAGAAAGCTTGAGAGAATTCCCAGCTACAACGTGGAACAATGTTTATAACAGGTACAGTACTAATCTTCGAATAGAAGAACATTGCTCGTTCTAAAGATGAAGATCATACCAGATCCAGATGTTCCAAATCAGACAGGAGATCTGGTAAAAACAAGTACTATCCTTACTTGGGACCATCGAGACGTGAAACTCGTCCCAAGTTTGAAAACACCAGGTCAGATTATAGATCACCAAGTAGAGATGCGGGCTCGTCCTCATCTAGATCAAGAAAGGATCGAGATGAACGACCTAGAGGTAATGCATGAACTGGGAATCACACATTTAATGTAAGTACCCCTGAACTTGTTTCTATATTAAGAAATATGGGTGATAAGGTTCGATGGCCCAAAGAAATGCGGTCAAACCCAACTAAAAAGACTCCAGATTTCTGGTGTGAATTCCATAGTGATCATGGACATAAGACTGCAGATTATAGGTTTTTACAAGGTGAAATAGAACAATTATTGAAATAGGGCTATTTAACAAAATTGTTTAGTGATAAAGGTAAACAGGCATACGTGAAGAAGGGTAAGGAGCCCCCGAAGCCTCCATCTCCAAAAAGAACCGTCAACGTGATACATGGAGGAGAGGAAGTAAATAGAATAGTTTGCAAATTAGCCTCGAAGGTCATAGTTACACATGGAAAGCGGGTTCGAGAAAATCCGGACGTAGATGATATAACCTTTGATGATGCAGATTTCGGCGGACTAATGCTCCCCCACAACGATGCTCAGGTAATATCCTTACTCATTCATGACACTAACATTAAAAGAGTGTTGATTGATCCAGGTAGTTCAGTCAACATTATCTTGCTAAGAGTCGTGGAAGAAATGCTCTTGGGAAATCAGGTGATCCCAAAGGCACGAGCCGTATCAGGGTTTGACAACTCTACAGTGATAACCAAAGGAGAAATCGAACTTAGCACTTATGCCGAGGGAGTAATTAAAAACACCAAATTCCAAGTCGTTAATACTGACATGGCTTATAACGTAATCATGGGAAGGCCCTGGATCCACGACATAAAAGCACTACCATCTACCTTGCATCAAGTAATAAAATTCCCTTCAAAATGGGGAATCAGACAGATTAGAGGAGATCAACAAATCTCTAGAAATATAAATTCTAGGGTGCATTATAACAAAAAAGTAGAGACGGAAGAATCGGAAGATATGGAAATCTCCCAGGCAGATGTTACCGGCCAAATAGGTACGGAAAAAGCCATTGACCAAACATGTACGAAAGAAGTAAGTGTTAAAACAAATACAAAATAAGATATTCACGAAAAGGTGAATCAAGTCACCACGGAAGATAAACTGGACCACACTGATGTAGATTCCAAACCGGATGTCATTCATGAACCGGAGGAAGAGGAGCACATCAAAACAACTACGGAAGAGCTCAAAGCTGTTCCATTAGTTGAACAAAAACCTGAACAGAAAGTGTATGTAGGCACGAGGCTGAGCCCCGGTCGAAGAGGTAAGTTAATTGATTATTTAAAGGCTAACGCAGATTGCTTTGCGTGGTCCCACTCAGATATGACAGGTGTCCCACCAGAAGTGATGACTCATAAACTAAATGAATATCCATCCTTCGTAGCTATTAAGCAGAAGAAAAGAAAGCAAGGACCATTCAGGAACCAAGTGATTGACGAAGAGGTACAGAAACTCTTGAAAATTTGTTCGATACGAGAGGTAACATACCCTAACTGGCTAGCTAACACTGTGGTAGTACCTAAAAAGAATGGCAAATGGAGAGTATGCGTAGATTATACTGACTTAAATAAAGCACGCCCCAAAGATTCATTCCCATTACCACATATAGATCAAATGATTAATGCCACCACATGTCATGAATTGTTAAGCTTTCTAGATGCATATTCTGGTTATAATCAGATTAAAATGGATCCCTCAGACGAGAAAAAAACCTCCTTTATTACAAACAGGGGGACTTATTGTTATAAATTCATGCCTTTTGGCTTAGAAAATGCTGGAGCCACCTATCAAAGGTAGTGACCAAGATGTTCTAGGAACATCTGGGAAAAACGATGGAAGTTTACATCGATGAAATGCTGGTAAATTCAACACGGGTGGAAGACCATTTCCAGCACCTCTCTATTACCTTTGACATTTTACGCAGGTATAATATGAAGTTGAATCCAGAAAAATGCACTTTTGGCGTAGAATCAGGTAAATTCTTGGGTTTTCTTGTATCAAATAGGGGAATAGAGGTAAATCCTGATCAAATTAAAGCTATAGAAGAAATACCTGATGTACTTATAAACAAAAAAGATTCAACGACTAACGGGAAGAATTGCAGCCTTAGGAAGATTTATTTCCAAAGCTTCCGAGAAACGTTTTAAATTCTTTGCAGTTCTCAAAAAGCAAAATTGGTTCGAATGGACTGAAGAATGCCGACAAGATCTCAAAGACCTAAAGTCTTATCTCCGTTGCTGTCAAAGCCAAAGGAGGGGGAGAGGTTGTACGTCTACCTTGCCGTCTCGGAAATTGCTGTAAGTGCAGTATTGGTAAGGGAGGATAAAGGTAGACAATCTCCTATTTATTATGTAAGCAAGACATTACTAGATGCTGAAACTAGATATCCACATCTAGAAAAGTTAGCCTTAGATCTAGTCATGCAATCTAGAAAAATAAGGCCATACTTTCAATGTCATCCAATCACAGTTGTGACCTCGTATCCATTAAGAAACATACTGCATAAACAAGAACTATAAGGAAGATTAGCCAAGTGGGCCATATAATTAAGTGAGCATGAAATAATATATCAGCCTAGGACTGCAATCAAGTATTAAATCTTAGCTGATTTTGTCATTGACTTTAGTAATAACATTCTCCCTGAAGTGGAAAAGGAGTTACAACTCTTTAACGATACTAATCCGGGTCTATGACCCCTATTTACTGATGGTTCTTCCAATATAAAAGGTGCCGACTTAGGCATATTCTTAATATCACCCAGGGGTGAAAAGACACGACAGACTAGGGGTGTTCAAAACCGATCCGAAACCGAAAACCGAACCGAACCGAAGCTTAATGGATTACTGGTATCGGATTAACGGTTTAACGGACGGGGAACGGATTGGGATTTTTTAATTAACGGC
>ML372262.1:0-46069 GCA_005239525.1 Nicotiana knightiana
CAGGTAATTGGGTCAAATGCCAAAATCAGTGAAAGAGTAGATGTACATGATGCAGCTATAAAAAATATTGAAATACAGTTGGGCCAGATATCTATGGCAGTAAACAGTCGTCTTCCTGGAACTTTATCTGCAGATACTCAGGTAAATCCTGTGGACCAGGGCCCAAGGCAGCTGATGGCAGTGACTCTTCGCAGTGGTAGAGAATTAAATTTGGAACTGGACAGAGCTCATGAAAACAGACAGACCGAGACACTGGTAACTATACCGACTGAACTTGATGATCCAACGAACTTGACCAAGGCAACAGTGCAACCTAGTGAGGAAGAACCCAGAGCACAGAGTGAGACTGAAAAAGAAGTGGAGATGACTCAGACGCCGGTAGTTGAGGTGGTGGCTGAGAAAGAAAAGTCCCAAATCACATGGAGAAAGAGACTGCCAGCTCCATTCCCGCAGAGGCTGGCTAAATTCCAAAAGGATGGACAGTACAAGAAGTTTTTAGACATGCTAAAGCAGATACAGGTATATATTCCATTGATTGATGCATTGAAAGAAATGCATGGGTATGCTAAAATGATGAAGGAATTGATGTCCAGAAAAGTTGACTTCCAAGATCTAGCTACTGTCACCCTTACTCAGACTTGTAGTGCGGTGGGGACACATCCTTTTGTTGAAAAGTTTTCTGACCTAGGGAGTTTTACAATTCTGTGTACTATTGGCAATTTAACTTTCACCAAAGCTCTATGTGACTTGGGGGCTAGCATTAATCTAATGCCGCTGGACATATATAAAAGACTGGGGATAGGTAGAGCCAGGCCTACCTCCATGCTGCTGCAACTTGCTGATAGGACAGTGAAGAGACCGTCGGGTATTCTGGATGATGTCTTGGTGCAAGTGGGGAAGTTTGTATTTCCTGCTGATTTTGTGATATTAGACTGCAAGGTAGATGAGGAAATTCCCATAATCTTGGGAAGGCCATTTTTGGCCACAGGCAGAGCTCTTATTGATTGTGAGACTGGTGAACTTAAGATGAGGCTCAACGATGAAGAAATCACTTTCAACGTGCAGAAGTCTATGAGGCGACCTAGTGCGTTCGCCAACTGCTCTCTTATTGATGCTGTGAATGTGATCCCAGAAAATGATAATGCTTTCCTGACTATTGGGGACCATGAAGTTGGATGATATGAACAGTGAAGAACTAGCAGACTGGGTGTTAGCACTTGAGGAAAAAGAGGTATGGAAACGGGCTCTCGAGTTTGATTCACTATATGTAGAGGAAAGAGAGAATCCGCCGGCCAAGCCATCTATTGAAGAAACACCCAGGTTAGAATTGAAATCGGAGGATGTTGATATGGTGGAGAAGATACTAGATTTAACCAAGGACATTAATGATACATATTTTGTTGAATCTAGTGTCATTATTGTTGAGGAGGTTGGTACTCACTCCAACCATTTGTTCACATTGTTTTGGGATGAGGATGTGCAAATAGAATTATCCAAACCACCTGATGAGATGAGGGATAAAGAACAAGATGCCTACATTCTTGAATTCTTCCTGCCAGAGAGTAGGGAGTACACATTTCATCGAAAAGCCGAGAAGCACAAATTAGTGCATGATTTTATTGGGCCAGGTAGATTTGTGCTACCACCCCATGAGCATGATCATAAAGCAGAATCAAAAATTGGGGTTCAATTCATAAGTTTAAAGTGGAGGCATAAAGTGATTCAAGCATGTGCTCAAAGGAGCATGAAAGAGAGAATAATGGAAAACATGTTGACACTATTGGACCAGGGAGTTTATTACACCTTACTTTTATTTCGTGTGTTGTCTATAAGTGATGCATTGAGGACACTGCATGATTTAAGTGTGGGGTGTGGTTTGTTGTGATTTGTTGTGATTAGTGTGTATTTTTGTTAGTAGTTTTAATTTCCTTGTTGGTAAGGGTTTATTTTTTTAAAAGTAGAACAAAAATAGAATAGAAATATGTGGACTCTTCCTGACGATGGATCTCCTTGACAGTTTTCTTGAAGGAATTAAGTCTAGAGAAAATACCAAAAAGATTTTTTGGTAGGAAGTGTAGTAATTCCCCCTTGGTTTTTCTTTGGACCACGGTTCTTTTCCAAGGGTTTTTAATTGAACCGGGTGTAGGTAGTTTTTGATTTTTAGGAGTAGTATCACTTGGTTAAGAGCTTAATAGGAGCAATATCTCGAAACATGCTAATGCCTTGAGAATAGTCAGTACTTTGGTTGTGACGCTTAGGCTCAATTTTTGACTCCAGGATAAATACCTTAAATANCATGTATCGTAGTTAACCCCGTTGAGCCTATAATCCTGTTTCTTTGGAAACCACATTACAAGACATATCCCCTTTGTTTGAATCGATCTTATATTTGAACCTTGTCACCTCTCATAAGCACTGAAAATGTGATGAAATATGGAAAACTTAAAGTGTGGGGTGGTAGGTTGGTTTTTGAGGGGAATAATTGAAATAAGGAGAAAGGTGCATTGTTTGGAAAAGTAAGAGTCCTCATAACTCGGAGGGTCTTGCACATCTCATCAATGAACTCCTGAAGATCAGCCTCTGGGTCGGTGCCTGTGAACTCTGGAGGGGCTAACCGCAGAAACTGGTTGACCCTGGAACCTGAAGAATCCCCTTGCTCGCTAGAGGACGCAGGGGCAGCATGTGATCTTTGGGCCTGGGAGGCTACTAGCTGAGTCAACATCTGAATAGCTCCCCTGAGGTCCCCGTCAGAAATACCGGGACCAGAAGCTGGGACTGAGGAAGGATTAGGAACATCAGCGGGAGGGACTGTAGCACCCTCCGCTGGAGCAGGAATAGGAATAGTCTGGCCTGGAGTGGAGGAGTTAGGCTGATTTGTGGCCGGGGAGTCATTCGCACCCGCACCATCATCTGGAGTATTTATGACCACTCATGTAGTGGAATTGGCCTCTAGGACGAGTCGAGCTCTCTTCTTGGGTGCCATTTACTAAAAATTGAAACAATGCACGAGTTAGAGGTAGACAACCTCACCTTTCACCACATCTCACGATATAGAATTGCAATAAAAGGGTACTTTCCTAAATGCCCATGCAGCCCCCTAATTATATATGTGGTCGACAACATACCGATAAGAAGGGCTCTACTAGACACGGCTCCGAGACATCATAGGAAACTTTTAAAACATGAGGCTCTGATACCAAGTTTGTCACGCCCCAAAATCGAGGGACGAGATTGGAACCTAACCGGATGATCCCGGTCAAGCAGACCTGGATTGTCTTTCCTACCCAACGTGTTACCCCGTGTGCACAATATACAAATTTATAATGAATTTACAACATAATTTCCATTTTCCTCTTTTAAAGCTTCAATCCTTTGATGATCCCAAAATTATACAAACTAAACACAACATTTCCATCACGGGACCACAATTTCGAATAATTACAACTACTACCCAAAATATATATACAACCCACATAGTGTCTATGGAGCCTCTAAGAGTGTTAGGAGTTTACATAGACTTGCCGGTAACAAGGCCCCAGCTATACCTTTTACAACATAAGAAAAAGAGAATGATATAGTCCACACACGGCCCCGAGAGGAAATGGGGCTCACCAGAACTGCTGAAGAGATTAAGAGGAGGCACCACTAACGGCGGACCGAGCTACCTCCTATAGAACCACCTACTTCCATATAAAAGATGTAGCGCCCCCGGCAAAAGGGACGTTAGTACCATTGAATAGTACTAGCATGTATATACAAACTTTACTCTATGTAAAATCAAGCAATACACATATAAGAGGCAGTTAAAGAAACTCAAACAAATATTGCACAGGGATACAGAGAATCACAAATGAGGTTTTCACATTTTCTTATTTCAATTGTTCCCTTGTTGCGGCGCGCAACCTGATCCCACCTTACAATCATATTCCACCCTTATTTCTTCTGTTGCGGCGTGCAACCCGATACTATATCACAAACACATTACACCCTTATTACTTCTGTTGCGGCGTGCAACCCGATCCCACCTTACAATTCTGTTGCGGCGTGCAACCCGATCCCACCTTACAATTCTGTTGCAGCGTGCAACCCGATCCCACCGTACAATTACATTTGATAGCAACATCAACCAATCAATTCAATCACAAGGATTTTCATCATCAAGAATATACATTCGTAACAACCAAATAACTATGTGAAGTCAAGGCCATATAAATCTTTACCAAACGGTGAGTCATTACGGCATACCATCAACATATAGTTCAATTAGATAAATCCACATTTACCCTCCATTACTTGCTACACAACATTTAGCACTTAGGTACATTCAACAATTTGATTCGTTATCATTTCTTTCGTTTTGCAGAACATCCTCTCATACCGATGTATTCAACATTTAATGAGCTTTGCACATGATAGAATAAGCACAAAGAATCACCTTTTCACAAGCTCATATAACATGGTGGCATGGTAATCAACTAGGACAATCAGAGAACAAAATCTTACGCCTCAACACATTAGAACAATAGATTCACATATGCATAAGCCAAAAACTCATACCGAATGCTCGGACACCAACAAGGTGACTCTACAAAGATTAAAGTTAGCATACATACCTTGAATCGGAATTCCCCTTTAACTTTTTTATCACAAATCACCGACCGTCTAGCACCGTCAATCTATTCCACAATGTGACATATTTCACTTAGAATTAGGAACCATAAACATAACTCGAACTTATTTAGGCATTTTATCGAACGCTATGTGACCCCTTAGATTACTAACCCCTTTTTTGTTAATAATTACCCAAACTTGTTTCCCTTTACTAGATTAGGGAGTTTAACTTACATGCATGCAAGGTATCGGCTTTTATCTCCAAAAATCAATTTATGTGTTCTACCTTTTTAGCAAAAACCTGAGAATTAAAAGAAAATGGGGTGGGGACTCACCTCTTAGAGTGAAGAATATGACTATTACTCAATAACTTCCAGGGCCAAGTGATAGTGAAGAATCAATTTTGGGTGAAGATGGAACCTTCTCTCTCAAGAACTCTCTCTTCCCTCTCTCTATTTTGTTCAGAAAATCATTAAAATGGAAGGGGGTAAGTGTTTTAGTGAACTGGGGGTCGGGTATAAATTAGAATTTTAAAAGTCCCGAAGCAGAAATGCGATCAGGAATGCGATCGCATTCATGCTATGTGGTCCGCATTACTGTCGCATAAATGGCCCTCGAATGGGCCAAAAGAAACCGGACTGTCCAGGTATGGACCACTATGTGGTCCCCATACCTGTTATACTATCACATAGTGCGTCGCATAACTCCCTCCACAAAAATGTAGGTGCAAGAATGAGACAACTATGACGTCCACATTCTCAAAATTCGATCGCATCTTGGGCCGCATAGCTGTCCTCAAATTGGACAGCAGACTGTCCATGTATGCGACCACTATGCGGTCTGCATACCTATTATGTGATCGTATAGTGCGTCGCATAACGGCGCAACTCTGGAAAATTTTATCTTTTAAGTCCCGGTGTGCTTTTTACTCAAAAAGGGTACGTTTTAAGAATTTCTACAGTTATAAAAACATGGGGACCTATTTGGGCATTATTTTTGGCCATGAAATTTTACGGGTCTTTACAATCCTCTCCTTGAGTGTCAATTTTTTCATTTTCTTTCCTTTCATTCACTCTTGTGGTTGTGCAGATATTTCTCTGGTTCCAAATGCGGTCCCTGGCTTAAGGACTAGATCAAAGGCATCTGCAAATAGATGTCATACTTCGAGCCCTCATGGCGCAAGTTGTCGAGGGGCCGATGGGAGGCACGTTCTCATGGTAATGTTCCCCTCCAAATAATTGTTATTGCGTCCTTAGCTCACAACATTCTGACTTCTCTTCTTTTCTTTTATAGGTTTTCCTAAGACCACCAACATTAGGCCTTTGTAAGGGGACGAGGACGTATCCTTGTCCATTTATCCCTTCGTCGTAGGACAGCCCGGGGCTACCGCGGGAGAAAACAAAAAAGGAAAATAAAAACTTCGGGCTCCCCAGGCCCTGAGGCGAAACAAAAGAAGAGGGTGGCTCGCAAGCCCAAGAAGAGCACCAGTCCCGGGTGCTAGACTCCGATTCTCTTATCAGGCTCAGATCCGAGCCGAAAGAAGATGACATTTTCATTGGGAAAATCGTGAGGCCGACCTCCCCCAAACTCGAGAGGTCGATATGGAGACCGGGGATGGGACCCCCTGAGATGCCGGCTCCACTCCGAAGGAAGCTCCCGGTATAATAGAAATTATGGGGACGCCTTCCTACAACGACTCCATAATCGAGGAGGCCAAGGCTAGGAAGGAGAAGTCCAATGAAGGGATACACGGCGTGGACGATCCCCTTTATTCCTTTTTTGATGTTTTAGACTCATCCACTTTAGAAGAATTTTTCAGGATGGGTGACTTGGAAGTCCCGAAGAAAGACACATCTTCGGAAGCTGGTGGGTCAAGTTTGAGCCCAAGACTGATCAATCAATTTCCCACTCCAATATGGACCATGGTTATAAGATATCGGTCATTCTCATTATCCCGTAGAATGCACGGGTTCTATCTGCTCCCGTGGGCATATCCAGCTACCTCCGATGCCTGGTGACCGAGGAGGACCATGAAAAAATGAATGAGGTGAATGTGTCGTGCCTTTTCACTGAATCGCAGCAGGCGCTAAACCTGGTAAGGCCTTATTATGTCCCTTTGAATTTTACTTAAGTTTTGAATATTTCTCACGAATTTCATTGTTCTTCTGGCCTCGTTACTTCATCACGAAAGCTTTCTCCGATGCCGTGTCGAGGTCAACCAGCTCAAGCTTGAGCTGAGGGAGCTAGCTCAAAAAAAGGATACTTAAAGCTCCTCAGCGAGCAACAAGACTGAGTCATTAAGGATCTTCAGGACGAGCTGGACAGATCTCAGAAATAGGAGTTGGTCCTACGGCGGGAGCACACTGAATTGGTTGAAAAGGTAAAGGTTTTCAAAGTTAGAAACGAGGAACAAGTCATATTGGCTAACGGCAAAACCTCGCAGGTCCAGCAAAAGATCGACCAGATCGACCAACTCCGAAAGGAGACGGACGAGATCCAAGTCATGGCCAACGGGTGGAAGAGCAAGATAGATCTGCTGGCCTCAGAGAAAGAAACCTCCCAGGCAAAGCTGTCTTCGGTGGAGGTCCAGCTTCGGGTAGCGAAGGAGAAAGCTGATAAACGGGCTTAGTAAAATGAATATCTCTAAGCATCGCTGGGCTCAACCACGCAGAACAGAACACCCTTGGTAAAGAGATCGAAGCAACGAGGTCCAAGTTGGAGACAACCTCGGCTAATGCTGAAGAGATGGTGGCCCAATACAAGGCCGATGTTGAAGCAGGCAAGGACCCCCGAAGACCAATGTCGAATACATGAGGCGACTGTCTCGAAAGGAGACCCTCGAAGAGATCCATGACCGAGACTTCGACCTGTATGCCGAGATTGAGGAGGCAAAAAGACTTAAGGACGGGGCGAAGAAACTAGCTGAACCCAAAGGTGAAGAGGGTTCTGAGGGCTCTGAAGAACCAGAAGGCCTCGATAGTTCTGGTGACGAATCAGGCTCTGGTAAAGATCATGCGTGAATGCCTTAGGGTTTTTTAGTTTTTGTGTGGTGTACATATTTTTGTTCATTTTGAGGCTGTCTTTGTTGGGCCTTTGTAAAGATATTTTGGAATATATAAAAAATTTCCTTTTGGAAATTTCAACTTTTTTAGCATCTTTTCACAATTTCCATTCTTGAAAATATTTCTGATGCCTTAGCATAGATTCAAATGTAGTAATAAGTTGTCTGTTTTTCGAAGGCCCGAGTAGAACTTGGCCTCAATGCAAGCTCTTATTTGCTCGAAGCTTTGAAAACTCTGAGTGACCGGTAGTTATTCAAAAATACTTAAGTGTTTTTAGATGATGCTTTTGCCGAGGGTAACCTTTCGACAGGTTTTGAATATTTGTTGAAGTCCTTACGTTTTGATAACGGGCTTCGGACGCCTCCGAAGTGCTTCTTAGGGCGGCCGTAGCCTTTTAAGTTTAGGCACTACCTAATAGGTTTTGTGCCTCCGAGTTTTGATAACCCAAGTTGCCCGAACTTATTTCGGACGACAGTCCCCGAGTCGGGGTAACCCTTGGGCTCGGATAGGGGTAGCCCTTGGACTTGATAGTCCCCGGGTAGGGATATCCCTTGGGCTCGATGCTTTAAGAGGAAAAAATATGTAATAGCAAGGTAGGAAATTTCTTTCATTTTTTGTGTGTAAAGTACAAGATTGAAAGCGTGTAAAAGCTTGTATTATGGCTAAGATGGCCTACGCGAGCACAATTCACTTGACCATTTGACCCTTTCAGTAAATCCTAACCACCGAGCCTAGGATTTACAAGCACAAAGTTTCCTTCTTTCCTTGCTAAGAAGCTTGACCCGAGGGTGATGGCCCCTAGTATTCGAGGTCGATCTTGAGTTTCACGACCCAAAATCCATTAAAGGTAGTGATGGCCCCGGACACCACTGTCAGGCAAGCCAACACTAAATACTTAATTTGCTTCTCATTTTAACATTTTTGAAATCATATTTTCCTTCAATTAAATAGTAAGAGATGGAATTTACAGAGTAAATAATAATATTCTTAACAAATTAATACAAAACGACCCATAATTAGCCCAAAACCCGGTGTTACAAGTGCATGAGCATCAACAAGGAAGTAAAATGAAATATAGCAATTGTCCGGAATACAAGTTGGACAGGGAAAATATAAATACTCTGAAGGAGACTCTGCTAGCTGCGGGTCGTAATATGAAATGCAGCTCACCTAAGTCCCTGCAATAGCCGCACCTCTGTGCCCACAAGTCTACTAGACATATATGCACCTGCACAAAAAAATGTGCAAAAAGTGTAGTATGAGTACGTAAATCAATATGTACCCAGTAAGTATCTCATCTAGCCTCGAAGAAGTAGTGACGAGGAGTCGACTCCGACACTTACTATGGGCTAACGATATAATATCGATATTATAATTTGCATGAATTTTATAGAACGGTTGTAAACTCAATAACATAAAGTAAGTAAACAATTCGGTTATTAATAGAAGTTTCCAAATTTATTTTTCCGTCATTTAACACTTTGTATCTCAGGCCAAGGAAGCAATAACAAATATTATTAATTCCAAGATTTAGCATGCGCAAAAAGTGTCGAGATACTACGGTCTGTTCCAACATAAATATTTAAATTGTGCATTGCCGAGTGTCGAATGACACGAACCATAGATGCATATATCTACTACCGAGGTGTTCGGCCCGCTCCACAAAAAGAAAAAACATTTAAAACAATCAATTCAAGATTAATTAAGGACCAATTGTTCAAGGAAATACCGATTCTCATTAACGATCAAGAAAATGAAGTTTAACCTTTTATAATTCTTTTATCAAGTTTCAATATGATTTAAGCAATTAAATTAACAAGTAAGATGCAACATCGCAAGTATAACAGTATTTGGTCGTAGACTACCCGGACACAAGCATAATAGTAGCTACACACGGACCCTCGTCACCTCGTGTGTATGTAGCCCTCACAAATAGAAGCACATAATAATTTGATTCACCTATGGGGTTATATATTTTACAAGGTTAGAAAGGAGACTTACCTCGCTCTGAAGTCCCATAACCGGCTCCAACACCTTTCCAACAACTCAAACCAATGTCCATCGCTCCAATACTAGTCAATAAATGTGAAAGATCATAAATATATACTCTAATACTCATCATAATTCAATTCCCAACTCCGCTCGAAAAGTCGATAAGAATCACCCTCGGGCCCACGTGCCCGAATTCCGAAAATCTTCGTAGATAAACTTTACCCATAACACCATGAACTCAAGTATAAAATTTCTTTCAAATTCCATGTCCAATTTTGTGGTCAAAATCCAAAAATACCAATTTCTAGGTTTTTCTTCAAAATTCCAAATTTCTATAAAATTTCATTTCTAAATCCATATATAATCCGAGTATTTAACTTGCAATAAGTGGGAATCACTTACCTTGGCATAGATGAAAAAAATCTCCACTCCGAGAGCTCTAGAAATCGCCCAACCAAATGAGAAATAGAGTAAAATGAGCCAAATCCCGTCTTTAAAATGACACTACCCAACACTACCCTCCTTCGCGACCGCGGCAAGACCCTCGCATTTGCGAAGCAATACCAGCTCCTGCCCCAAAACACCCTTCGCAAATGCGAGACCCAGCTCGTGAACGCGTAGCTTAACCATGCAACCCCTTCGTGAATGCGTTGCACCCCTCGCGCTACGCGAAGGCTAAAAATCCCATAGGCGCAACTTCTCCTTCCTTCTTCGCGTTCGCGACCACTGCGTCGTGTTCGCGTAAGCTTGCTCCAGCCTCTTCCGCATTCCTGACCCCTGTGTTGCGTTTGCATAGAACAAACATCCTTAGTCCGCATTTTCTTTTTCGCGAACGCGTGAGACCCTCCACGTTCGCGAAGTAAAACACCTGACACCAGCATCGGTTATTGCAAATCAGCTTAAAATGATCCGAACCCATCCCGAATCACACTCGAGGTCCCCAGGACCCCTTCCAATCACCTAAACCAGTCCCATAACATAACACGGACCTGATCGAGGCCTCAAATCACATCAAACAACGTAAAAAATCATGAATCGCACCCCAATTCAAGCTTAATGAACTTTAGAACTTCAAACTTCTACATTCGATTCTGAAACCTATCAAATCACGTCCGATTGACCTCAAATTTTTCACTCAAGTCACATCGACATTATGGACCTACTCCAACTCCTGAAATCGGATTATTACCCCGATATCTAAAAGTCCACTCCCGGTCAAGCTTCTCAAAAACCTTCAAACTTCTAACTTTCGCCAAATGACCCGGAAATGACCTATGGACCTCAAAATCCATATCCGAACGCGCTCCCAATACCAAAATCAAAACACGGAGCTATTTCCAGACTCGAAATCCCAAACAGGCATCAATAACATTGAAATGCACTCCAACACAAATTTACAAAATTCTTCCAAAATGCCAACTTTCCACAATAAGCGTTGAAAACTCCAGGGCCATCCAAAACCCGACCCGGATATAAGCCTAAGTCCACAATCATCATATGAAACTATTTTAACTTTCAAATCTCGATTCCAAGGTCACTAACTCAAAATCCAATATTAGTCAATTCCTCCAACTTAAAGCTTCTGAAATTAGAATGTTCTTGGCCTCCCGAAATTCAATTCCGAACCTCCCAAAATTCAATTCCGACAACACGTACAAGTCATAATACCTGAAGTGAAGCTATTCATGGCCTCAAATCGCCATACGTCGTGCTAGAGCTCAAAATGACCGGTCGGGTTGTTACATTGAGAGGACTCGAATACTGTTGATGAGACTAAATTCTGATTTAAAACTGGCCTTCAATTCTAAGTTAGCGTGATTTACTGTTACCTCGTTAAAGACCTTGGCGGAAAACTCATTTGGGACAAAATCGGTTCAAGGGAAAAAGAGTACAAAGCGTGCTTCCAGACCTAATGGTCACATTATTCTTTGTTTGTTGCCTGCAAGTATTAGTCCAATTCACAATATTATAAAAAGATGAATGAGATCGTAACTCAGCAGTAGTACCGCTTTAAGTGCGTCACGTTCCAGTTATTCGGTAGTTGTACATCGTTTCCTTTTTCAAGTTTGTACGAGCCTTTACCGGTAATGAAGATGACTCAATATGGTCCTTCCCAATTCGGCCACAGCTTCCCCTCATACGGGTTCTGGGTGTGCAGTGTTACTTTTCTTAACACCAAGTCCCCGATATCAAAGTGTCGGAGGTTGGCTCTTCGGTTGTAATACCTTTCTATCTGTTGTTTCTGGGTGCTAACCAGACTAGGGCGGTCTCACACCTTTCATCCAATAGTTCCAGGCTCGTGCTCTGGCCTCATCATTTGATTCTTCGGTCGCATATCGAAACCTAAGGCTCGGTTCTCCAACTTCGACCGGTATTAGTGCTTCGGCATAGTAGATCAATAAAAACAGAGTGCATAGTATAATATTTCAAGGTTGTATGGTATGCCCACAAGACTTGGGCAGAATTTCCTTCCATTTCCCTTTGGCACCGGTCAACCTTTTCTTTAGGTGTTGAAGTATGATCTTGTTTGTTGATTCCACATATCCATTACCACTAGGGTGATAGGGTGTTGACAAGATCCTTTTGATCATATGATCTTCGAACAATTTGTTTACCTTGATGTCGATGAACTACTTCCCATTATCATATACTATCTCGGTCGGCATCTCGAACTGGCATATTATGTGTCCCAAATGAAGTCAGCTACTTCTTTTTCCCGGACCTTCTGAACGCTTGAGCTTCAACCCACTTAGAAAAATAATCAGTCATAAACAGTATGAATTGAGTCTTACTAGGTGCCCATGACAGGGAACAGATAACGTTCATTCCCCACTACAAGAACGACCAAGGAGACAAGACCGAATGTAGTAGCTCTCCAGGTTGATGGATCATTGGTGCATGCCTCTAACAGCCGTCACATCTTTGTACAAAGTCCTTTGCATCTTTCTCCATGTCGATCCAGTAATAGCCAGCCCTGATTATCTTAAGAACCAAAGATTCTGCCCCCGAATGGTTTCTGCAGGTGCCTTCGTAAACTTCCCTCAAAACATATTCGGTATCTCCCTGCCTCAAGCATATGGCGAGCGGGCCATCGAACGCTCTTCTGAACAGAGCATCTCCGGACAGGTTGAACCTGGCTGCCTTCATGCGTAGAGCTCTCGATTCTTTAGGATCCGAGGGCATTTCTCAATCTTCAAGTAGTCCATATACTTGTTTCTCCAATCCCAAGTTAAACTTGTTGAGCTTATTTTGGCATGTCCTTCTTCCACTACCCATTTCATGAGTTGTACGAGCGTTCCTGAGCTGAATTCATCATCATCAACCAATGACCTAAGTTAGCCAGAGCATCGACCTCGCTATTTTGGTCTCGGGGTACGTGTTGTACGGTCCATTCCTTGAATCGATGCAGCGTTACCTGTAATTTGTCTAAATACCTTCACATTTGTTCCTCTTTTACTTTGAACATCCCATTGACTTGATTTACCATAAGGAGGGAATCATACTTAGCTTTGACTACTTCGGCCCCCAGGATATTAGCCAATTCTAGACCTGCAATCATGACCTCTTACTCGGCCTCAGTGTTAGTAAATTTCACAGTACTGATAGATTGCCTAACTACCTTACCTGTAGATGGCTTCAATATGATGTCGAGTTCGTACCCCTTTGTGTTTGAGGCATCGTCCATAAAGAGGATCCGGATTCCCAGAAGTCCCCGAGGTAAATAACAATTCCTTTTCGACTTAGGGTATTAAGGATAACGTAAAGTCGGCCAAAATTTGTGATTTGATGGAAGTTAGGGGTTGATATTCGATATCGTACCCGCTAATTTCTTCGGCCCATTTAGCCAGCCGGCCAAAGAGCTCAAGTTTATGCATTATGTTCCTTAGTGGGTAAGAAGTTATGACGCATATGGGGTGGCATTGAAAGTACGACTTTAACTTTCTGGAGGGGCTTAGCAAGGCGAGAGCCAATTTTTCCAGGTGATGATACCTCGTCTCGGCCTCACCCAGAGTTCTACAAATGTGATAGATAGGAAATTGCGTACCTTCCTCTTCCTAGACTAGGACTCCACTTACCGCTACCTCGGATACCGCCAAGTACATGTATAGTTGTTCATTCGCCTTCGGAGTATGGAGCAAGGGTGGACTCAAAGGTACCGTTTGAGTTCTTCCAAAGCTTATTGGCACTCCGGGTCCAAGAAAAGTTATTCTTCTTCGATATTGAGAAGAAATGATGGCTCTTATCGAAAGACCTCCATATGAACTGGCACAGGGCGACTATGCACCAGGTTAGCCTCTGAATGACCTTGATACTGTCCACCACAGTGATGTCCTCTATATTTTTGATTTTATCAAGATTGATCTCGATCGCTCGGTTGGACACCATGAATCCAAGGAACTTCCTGGATCCAACCCCAAATGCGCATTTTTCTGGGTTTATCTTCATATTGTATTGCTTTCGTATGTCAAAGGTTTCCTGCAAATGTTTCAAATGGTCCTTTTCTTGTATGGACTTAACTAACATGTCGTCAATATAAACTTCCATTGATTTTCCTATTTTTTCTTTGAACATCCGATTTACTAGGCGTTGATAAGTGGCACCTACGATTTTTTAGTCCGAACGACATTATGTTATAATAATAGGTGCCGAATTTAGTGATAAAGTAAGTCTTTTCTTTATCGCCTGGTTCCATCCGAATTTAGTTGTACCCGGAATATGCGTCAAGAAAGCTGAGTATCTTGTGCCTGGTTGTCGTATCGATCATGCGATCGTAGTTAGGCAAAGGAAAGAAGTCATTGGAGCATGCCTTGTTCAAGTCTTTGTAAAGAACATTCTTAATTTATTTCCATTTTTAGGAACTAATACTACGTTAACGAACCAATCCGGGTACTTAACTTCCCGAATGAAACCTATTTTAAGGAGTTTGGATACCTCATCTTAGATGAATGCGTGCTTGACTTCGGACTGAGGCCTCCTCTTCTGTTTAACTGGGTGGAACTTCGGATCCAAGCTTAGCTTATGAGTGGTTATTTCTCGAGGGATCACTTTCATATCAAGATGGGACCAAACAAAGCAAGCTATGTTAGCTATAAGGTATTTGATGATTTCTTTCCTGAGCTCGGGAGTTAACCCCGTGCCCAGGTATACCTTTCGATCAGGTAAGTGTTTGATCAATATAACTTGCTCCAGCTCCTAACCGTCGATTTGGTGGCATCAAAATTCTCAGGGGTGATTAACGATCTAGGAACTCCATAATCATCATCCTCGCCTGCTTCTTGCTTTTTTGGTTCAGTCGAGGCCGTTGTCGGTGATTGCTATTTAGCTTCTTCCTTCCTAGCCGACTTCATGTTCTTTGATGTCGAGAGTGCACATATCGGGATCACCTCATCGATTGCAAATATTTCTTTTGCAGCTGGTTGCTCTCTGTAAACCGTATTTATCCCTCCTGGTGTGGGAACATCAGTTCCTAGTGTAGCGTCAAGGGTATTTCCCTCATGCTATGAATCCATGGCCTTCCGAATAGAGCATTATATCTCATATCCCCCTCAATCACATAGAACTTCATTTTCTGAATGGTCCCGGTGGTGTTCACCGGTAGGGTTATCTCTCCTTTAGTAGTTTCGCACGCCATGTTGAATCCGTTTAAAACTCGAACTGCAGGCACTATATGGTCTTGTAGATCCAACTGCTCTACTACCCTCGATCTGATGATATTGGTTGAGCTATATGGATCAATTAACACACACTTGACTCGAGATTTATTTATAAGTACAGATATTACCAGCATCATTGTGCGGTTGCACGATGCCTTCAGCGTCTTTGTTGTTGAAAGAGATATTCCCCTCTGGTATATAATCTCGGGTTTGCTTTGCCCTTGTGATAGACACCTTAGTGCGCTTTAGCACTGGTCCCTAGGGGACGTCGACTCCACCAATGATCATGTTAATGACGTGCTGAGGTTCCTCTTATTCAGTCTGTTTGTTGGAGTCCCTATTTCTGAAGTGATCTTTGGCTCGATCACTCAGAAATTCCCGGAGATGCCCGTTATTGAATAACTGGGCTACTTTTTCTTTTAGTTGTTAGCAGTCCTCGGTCTTGTGGCCACGAGTGCCATGATAATTACACATAATTTTAGGGTCCCTTTGGGTAGGGCCAGACTTTAATGGCCAGGGCCACTTGGTATATTTGATGCACCTGATGGCGGATACGATGTTGACAACATCGACATTGAAGTTATATTCTGATAGTCTCGGTGCCTCCCTGGCCCCTGAGTGGCCTGTCAAAACCATTTTTGCTCATGAGTCCCCGGCTATTGTGTCCTAGATCATTCCTTCTTTAATTTCTCGCAATGTTATACCCAGATCCTCTACCCCTTTGATTCCACTATACGATTGATATCGATCTCTGTTTGGTCTTTGTTCATGATCGACAACTCTCTTAGGCCCGTCGTTAGTTCTGATGAGATAAGAAAACCCGGAGGGGGCCCCAAGCTGAGCATCCTCGAGTCTGATTTTCAATTGATACATGTTATGGACGTCAGCCAAGGTTACTGCCAGGTATTCGATCAAATTTTGTTTCAACTGTTGTAAAGCCAAGGAGCTTTGAGGGTTGAGTCCTTGAGTGAATGCCTGAACGGCCTAATCATCCACAACCGGAGCAGGTCCATTTGTTCCATTTAAAACCTCGACACAAATTCCCTAAGCATTTTGTTATTTTGTTTTACTTTGAAAAGGTCTGATTTTCTGGTCTCGACCTTGATGGCCCCGGCGTGCGCTTTTACAAAGGCATCTACAAGCATAGAAAACAAATCAATTGAATTAGGGGTAAATTGTGATACCATATCATTTCTCCTTTTGACAGGGTTTCTCCGAACTTTTTAAGCAAAACCCTCGATTTCGTCATCTACAAAGTTGTTTCCCTTGATAGCACACGTGTAGTCACATGCGCGTTTGGATCCGTGGTTCTGTTATACTTCAAAATTTTGGGCATATAGAACTTCTTCGGGATTGGCTTCGGTGCCGCGCTCGGGGGGAAAGGCTTTTGGACAAATTTCTTAGAATCCAGGCCTTCCAATATCGGGGGTGCTCCTGGAATTTGATCAACTCCGGTGTTATAGGTCTCCACTTTTTTGTCGTTATCTTCAATCTTCTTCTCCCCCGTTTCCACCCGCTTTGTCAGTTCCTCAAGCATCTTTACTAAGTCGGGGCCGGTCTCAGGCTCAACTTCACCAAGTCTTCCCGTGACTTGTTCATTTCTTCGGTTGTTTTCCTGGGATAGTTCGAGCTCAACTTTAGTGGGGGCGCGACTTTGATTCTCCTGATGGGCTATCGCCGCTTGTTGAGCTTGTAACATTTCAAAGATCACCTGTAGATTGATCTTGTTGACTTCACCATCGTGCGTACCCTAAGCTATTGACCGGGCTCCTCCACGAACGTTGTTCTTGGGGTCGGTCGACAGGTTTGCTTCGATGGGCACATGCAAGTTGGCATTGATCGGGTCCGCAACTGGGACTCTGTTGGGGTCAACGAGGCACCTCGTTGCTAGGTACTATGTTGTTGTTTTCGCCATGGTGGCTAGACTCAGCAGCAATGTTCAAGTGAGCAGATTGAGAGTTTGACATTCTTAAGTTTACCTGATATTAAAATCTAAAAGAAAAATCATAAAACAGAGTGCGCTATGGAAATTTGTATCAAATTACCATTATTATCCTTAGCCCCACGGTGGGCGCCAAACTGTTTAGCCTTAAAAATGGATAATAATTGAATTTATATGCAGTTTTGAGGATATGTTGACTAATTCATACAAATGATTAATAGCGTTAGATGAGCAAATCAAAGATGGAATAAATGATGAAACCAGTTATAAGACCGAGTTCGGGCTTGGTTATGATCCAAGCAGTTAACCTGCCTTCGATTTGGAACCAAACACTTATGAAGGGCTATGAACAAAACTAAGAACTCGGAATAATTTTTAGAAGCAGAGCAAACATATGTATATTGCCTTGATATGCGTGTTATAATGTCCCTAATGAATAATAAGCTTCCCCTTTATATAGTAGGGGAGTTTTACCCTAAGTACAATTCTAAGAAAGGTAAAAATCTTCCTTTTCGTTAATTACCAATTAACCACTGATACGGGATGAGATTTCACGCCGTGATATCCGGTTGGACACAAATATCACGACCCTTCGTTAACGTGCGTGGTAGTTTGGTGATGCTCTTCGAGGTCTTTGAGCTCGAACCGACCCGGGGGCGTGGTTTCGATAACTCTGAGTAGCGGTGTACGTGGACCAGGTTAGTTCGATTTTTATCAAAATCAACCAAACCAATTATATCGGTTTGGATTGTTTCGGTTTTGTCGGTTTTGTTTGGTTTTTCTGGTTTTTGTTACTTAAATATTATTTCAATCTTAGTTTGTTAAATTTTTGATAAGTAAATATATGTTTAATAAAATTTTAAAACTTGACAAACATATTATCTATTGAAATATTCTTATGGAAGAATTTACTTAGTAACACATGATAATTATCTTTTTAATCATCTGACAATATTTTTTTTGTTGATGTACACTTTTAAGGTTAATCGAATTAGTAATTTATATTTATTAAAAGCACGAAAGCCCTTAGCGAAATATCGTTCGCCTTTTTTACCCTTTAAAAATAGATTTTATATTGGATAAAATTATAATTAAATTATCTTCCTAATAATTAGAACTTGAAAGTTCACTGAAATTTTGATTATTAAATATATTCTTATTTGAAGTACCTAAAATAAATGACTTAACGTCAATTAATATTTTACCTTTAATAAATCATTAAAAAGGTCAAATATTTGGAAGGTCAATACACAATTTTACGTCCATTTGAAGTAGTCAACAACTAGAGTAATTTTATTGAAGATCAATTCTACTAACATTTAGTATTTTCAACAAATTACATTAATTTATTCTTATGAAGTTGTAAGACGATGTAAGAATAAAATTAAAACTATTAGATATATAGGAAAATAATATTTCACTTTTTTAATCTTGTCTTCTTTTATCTATCCAGAAACTATTATAATAGCACGAAACTCCAACAGGAAATTGATCGATCATTTTATCATTTAAAAATATATATCATTTTGGACAAAAAAGTCATTAGTTAGTATTTTTACGAGTAGTATTTAGAACGATGAAGTTAACTAAAATTTTGACTATTATATCTTTTCTTATTTGAAAATATAGGAACTCATAATATTTAGGAATAGTTTAATCCAAGTAAGATTTTACTTATATTAGTTAAATAAGTACGCGCATTGCGCGTATATCTTATTTAAATAAATATAAATGTTAAGAAATTACATAAATATTATACTATTAAAATTTGTGGTTTATTTATAAAATTAAAGTTAACAAAAGTGAAGTTTTTGAAAAATTGTTGATCCTATTTAGCTTATGTCAACGAAGGAAAAAGTTCTCAGAACCAAACTGCAATTGTTCTATTACTTTAATCAATAAAAAATATCACATGAATTGTTTCCAACATATTATAAAAAACTAAATTACTATTGCAAAAAGTGTTATTCAACCGATACACTTTTTTATTGATCTACTCTTTCTTCATTTTGGAGTGAGTTTTCTTTTTATTTTCAATCACATAACCATCCATCCGGATATATCTTTTTATTGAAGTAGGAGTTTAAGTTTATAATGAAATTATTTATTATTAATGGATTCTAAAAGGACTATGGTAATCTATTTTGTGAAAAATATGGATCTTATGTTAAAAAAATTCCCCAATAAATTATAGTCTTAGTTACCCTCCAAAGTTGATTATTTGATAATTGATACCCTCTGGATGTTGGTGTGTTAAAGAGTGTAAATATCTACTTTCTTCTTTGGATGCGTGAAAGTAAAGAATAATTAAAAAAATTAATTTTCAAAAATAACAATCATATATGACTATGACAATTAACGATTGAAAATCATATATGACTATGACAATCATATATGATTGTTATTTGTGAGAATATAATTGTGTATTTTTCTTGCTTCATCTTAATATACAACCATACTATTCCCTTAAATATTTCTTCAAATCAAGTTTCCAGAAATAATGTTCTAAAAAAATGCAATATCTCTTTCGTATTTTTGGTAAATAATTAATATTATAATGAATTTTAAAATATTTTAGCGCCGATGTTAGTAACATCTACAAAGAGATTTAAAGGTTTTATATATTTACAAAGCAAAAGACATAAAGTTTCAGAACTTGAAATATCATTGAATATCGAAGGAACATGAAATGATATTATCATATTTAGTAAAAATATTTATTAGTTATTCGTTGTGGAGTTTGCCTTTTGGTTTACTTATTCATCATTATATTCAAACTCATTTGTCTCATTTGAATTGACAATATATTAATTTTAATTGAATTTATCATTCGTAATAGAAGATAATATACCTTGATATTTCGATTATTCTTTAATTCAAAACAAAATTGTCGAAATCGGTGCAACTTAGTTTGTTCATATACATTATCTTGATAAATAAGAATTCTAAATTAATTTTTTTTTTTTATTCTTTGTATATGAATTAAACTAAGAAGTATAATTGTTTTACGTAATTCAAATAAATAATAATTAATGTAGATTAATATAATATACAATTTCAAATTTATAAATATTAAGAGTTCATGTTATAGCAAAACTTTTAGTTAATTTCAAAATTTTATATCGAAAGATAATTAAATGACAATTATATTTAATGTATAATATGATGTACGTGTTATCCATAAGTACTAATTAAAGTATTTATATTAAATTAGAGAAAATGTAACTTACCTTAAACACTTTTTCCGCATGTGAAAATTAGAATTTACACTACTCACTTTGTCCCAAAAAATGGACAAAGAATTTGAATTAGAAAACATGCTTGATGATTCTTAGGTGTTCAATTCTACAAATTTAGACGAAGACAAAACTTTGCGAAAAGAAATTCATTGCAATTCCTAACATGTTAAATTGGAAGGGTCATATTTAATGGAAATAGCTGTAACGATCCGACATGTCGTTTTAAGAATTAATACCCCGTTCATCAACATAAGGTCCTGAGCAACTTTGTAATATATATTATGACTTGCGTGTCGAGTTTGATTTTCAGAAGATTCGAAATTAAATTTAAAGAACAATACTCATTTTGAAGCTTGAATGAAAAGAGTTGACCGGAGAGTTGATTTTTGAGTAAACAAACCCGGAATGAAATTTCGATGATGTCAATAGTTTCGTATGGTGATTTCGATCTTAGGCGTACGTTCGGATTTAGATTTGGAAGTCCGTAGGACATTTCGACGCATTTTGACAAAAAATGAAAAATAGAAGATTTTTGGAAAATTCGACCAAAGGTTGAAATTTTGATAATGAACTCGGATTTTGATTCCAAAAATTGGAATAGCTCCATTACATCAATTATGACTCGCATGCAAAATTTGAAGTCATTCCGGATTGATTTGATATGTTTCGGCGCAAAATATAGAAGTTTAAAATTTGAAAAACTCATGATTCGATTCGATGCACGATTCATAATTTCAGCATTGTTTGACGTGGTTTAAAGCCTCGACTAAGTTCGTGTTGTATTTCAGGACATGTTGGTATATTTGGTTAAAGACTCGAGGGCCTCGGGTGGATTTCGGAATGTTAATAGAGTTGCTTTTTGGACTTGAAGAGCTGCTGGAATTTCTGCTATATCTGGGCAGCAGCTGTTAGAACCGCACCTGAAAAATTATGGGCGCAAGATGAGCGTCGAAGAAGCAAGATTGGGAAGGGTGGCAGCTCATCACAGAAGCGGACAAGTTTGCGCACCTGCGATACTGTGACGACCCGATCGGTTGTTTTGAGCTCTAGCACGCCGTTCAGCTGTTTGAGGCCATGAGCAGCCTCACCTCAAGTATTATGACTTGTACGCATGGTCAGAATTGAAATTCGGAAAGTTCGGAGTCGATTTGGAAAGAGAAGTCTCATTTCAGAAGCTTTAAGTTGGAAGGATTGACAAATGTTAGATTTTTGAGTAAACGACCTCGAAATCGGGATTTGAAGGTTCCAGCAGGTTCGTATGATGGTTTCGGACTTGGGCGTATGTTCGGATTGGGTTTTGTATGATCCGAGAGCGTTTCGGCGCCTATTGTGGAAGTTAGCATTTTGGAAGAATTTCATAAATTTGGGTTGAAGTGCATTTCAATGTTATCGATGTCCGTTTGGGGTTCCGAGTCTGGGAATAGCTCAATATGGTAATTCTGGTATTGGGAGCGCATCTAGAAGTGAATTTGGAGGTCTGTAGGTCATTTTGGAGTCTCTTGGCGAAACTAAGAAATTTGAAGGTTTTTGAGAAGTTTGACTAGGAGTGGAGTTTTTGATATGGGGGTCGAATTCTGATTCCGTAAGCTGGAATAGGTCTGTAATGTCAAATCTGACTTATGTGCAAAATTTGAGGTCAATCGGACGTGATTTGATAGGTTTCGGCATCGAATATCGAAGTTTGAAGTTCTAAAGTTCATTAAGCTTGAATTTGAGTGTGATTCATGAATTCGATATTGTTTTATGTGATTTGAGGCCTGATATAAGTTCGTGTTATATTTTTAGACTTGTGTGGGTGTTTGGTTTGGATCCCCGGGGGCTCGGGTGGATTCGGAGTTGCTTCGGAGTGTTTTTTAAAAAAGTTGGAATTTTTGGTTCTGGTTTGATCACATTTGCAAAGTATTGGTCGCAAATGCGACCATCGCATTTGCGAGGAAGGTTCGCATTTGCGAGGAAGGTTCGCATTTGCGAGGAAGGTTCGCATTTGCGAGGAAGGTTCGCATTTGCGAACCTGGGAGCTGAGGGGAAGAGATCGGATTTGCGAGGAAAACGATCGCTTTTGCGATGCTGCCCCCTTCGCAATTGCAAAGAACTTGGTCGCAAATGCGACCTGAGCAGGGACAGCTTGGCTTCGCCTTTGCGATGCTTTTGTCGCAAATCCGACCATCGCATTTGCGAGCCAGATGTCGCAAATGCGACATCTGCATCTGAGCCAAGGGCTTTTTATGCTTGCATTTGGTCTTAGGTGATTTTTGAGAGCATTTTGAGAGGGGTTCCATCATCATCGGGAGGTAAGTGATTTCTACTAGTTTTGAGTTAAATACAACGTTTATATATGGATATAGACATGAAAAATTGTAGAAAATTTTGAGATTTTGAAGAAAACCTAGAAATTGGATTTTTAGATTTTGACCACGAATTTGGGCATGGAATTGAAAATAAATTATATATTTGAGTTCGTGGGGATTATAGGTAAAGTTTATTTTTGAAAATTTCCAGAATTCGGGCACGTGGGCCTGAGGGTGATTTTTATCGACTTTTCGAACGGAGTTGGAAATTGATGTGAATAGGATTATAATGAGTATCAGAGTATATATTCTTGGATTTGCTCATCTATTGACTAGTTTCGAAGTGTTGGGCATCGGTTGAGTTGTCAGAAGGGCTTGGGAGCCTATTATGGAATTTCGGAGCGAGGTAAGTCTCCTTTCTAACATTGTAAGAGGGAATTAACCCCATAGGTGAACTAAATTATTATGTGCTTCTATTTGTGGGGGCTAGGAACGCACGAGGTGAGGAGATTCCATACGTAGCTACTAGTTATGCCTATGTCCGGGTAGTTTTAAGCTTACATCATGCCTTGTTGATATTGTTATTGATTTATGTTTATTATTTGCCTTGAGAAGGAGCGGGACTGAGTTTGCTTATTAAATGTTTTGAAAAGGGTTGAAATTGAGGAAAAATTTGGATCTTGAAAGTTTTCATTTGGATTTCGTATTTTGAAAAGAATGGAAGAATACTATAATAACTTAAGAATCTATGTGTAACGGTATCGCAAGTATGACCGCAAGCGGGGTAATTTCTTAAATTTATATTTGACCACATCGCAAGTATGATCTGCGAGCGGGGTAATTCCTTCTACTATTCTCATGGGAGAGGGTCGATCGCCTCGGCAAATTAATAAATACATCTATGGTTCGCGTCGTTCGACCCTCGAAAGTGCACAATTTACATTTATATTGGATCGGGCCGATCGTACTCGGTGGTATTTGTGTGTGATAACAGAACTGGAAGTCCCTTTTATAATTGGTATAAATTCATCGTTTGTGTGATCATATGTTTTAAAGGAAGGACGTTGTTTTAGCTCTTAAATATGGTGAAGACCTGTTTAGTTATTTCTTGTTCTGAGTCTTATTGTTGTATATAATGCTTAATTGGAATTTAATATTATCATATTGTTGGCCCTTAGTAAGTGTCGAAGCCGACTCCTCGTCACTACTTCTTCGAGGTTAGACTAGATACTTATTGGGTACGCATTATTTTCGTACTCATACTACACTTGATGTACATTATGTTGTACAGGAACATGTATGACTGGTGTCCTTGTGGGCGGAGTAACATGGTTGATACGGGGACTTAGGTGACTTGCATCTTATGAGACGATTCGCAGCCATCAGAGTCTCATTCAGAATGAGCACTCTTATCGGGTTAAGGGACTTCCTTGTTATTATTGAGTATAGATACCCATGTTATACTTATCTTTTATGCGAGAATGACTCTAATTGGTACGTGAGTCGTCCATGCAGTTACTAGCTGAAATGAGGGCACAAGATACTAAATGCTAGGGTTCAGATATTGGGACCCGTGAGTGACAATAGTATGAGGTTTGGTACCTCGTGGAATGTTATTGACTAAAGTCTTAACGTGAAAATGGTCGTTGATGTTGGGTTATTACTTGTCATTCCTGTAGCTGTGATCTCAGAAATTCTGGCTTTCTTTCCGTTCATCATCCTGTATCATTTATTTGGACATTCCGCTAGTATTTATTGTCTTCCCTTCTTATTGCAATTACTACTTTGTTAGCCACGTCGCATAGTCTTTATGTAGATATCATACTATGTTGTTTCCATACTTATACTTGTTCAGGTTATATAGTCTAGTAGGTGTTTTGACTGTTCCTCGTCACTACTCCACTGAGGTTAGTCTTGATACTTGCTGGGTACTGCCGTAGTGTACTCATACTACACTTCTGCACATTTTTGTGCAGATTCCAAGTATTGCGTAGCCAGTTGATCGTTAGCTAGCAACGCTGATTGCTGTTGTGAAGACTCAAGGTAAACCTGCTACAGCGTTCGCAGGCTTCGGAGTCACCGTCCTATTTTGTTAATACACTGTCTTTATTTATTTCCGAACAGTTGTACATAGGAGTTATAGCACAATTCTGTAGATCTTATGACTTGTACTACCGGGTTTTGGGAAAATGTATATTGTATAGAGAGTTCATTTCAGAAAGCATTAAATGATATTCTTATTATGGTTGTTATTCAGTAATGTTAGGCTTACCTAGTCCTTAAGATTAGGTGCCATCACGATACCCAACGGAGGAAAAATTGAGTCGTGACAATAAATTTCTTAAGTATACGCTAAATGTAATAGGATTACATGGCTAAAAATATGTCCATATCCTGAAAGTAATTATACTAATAGGAAATCTAACGTGTTTCTAAAGGTATTAGGTTTACATATAACATGTGATATTATGTATCTATGTCTGAAAATAATTATACTAATAGGATTCTTAAAGGTAATATAAATCAAACTAGTGTGCAACCAGAACTTCAACCTCGATTTAAGGTATTCTCGAGGTAACAACAATATGAGAACAATTAAGATAGAACAATTTGATGAACAGTAATAAGCAAGAAAGGAAGAATTGTATAGCTTTTTCTCAGTGAATAATGATTTTTACAAATGACTAGAACCCCTCTTTATATAATAGAGGAATCCTAATTATGGTATACTTCTAATTACAGAAGGGAATCATATAAACAACTAATTAACTGCATCTGACTTGATCCGTTCCAAGATTCACGCCACGATCCTTGACCAATCACGGATATCTCGCTCTTTCTGTTACTAAGCTATCCCCGATATCACTCGAAGTCTATCTCCCCTGGCTTCAATCGATACCAACCTCGATCTCGAACTCAGTGCCTCAACTCTTCGATGTAACGTCCTAGTCTCGATCAAATAGTGAAATGAAATTGGGCAGCCTCGATTTCTACCGTATACAGATAGTCCCTTCGTTTCTTGGAATATAATGATAAGAAACGAACTGAACCTTTAGTTTTTCTCTGACCTCTATAGACAATGATGTCATCCTCGTGATGTAAGCGATGGAAGTGACTGAAACGTCCCGTCGGTACAGTTCCCTAAATCTTTAATGAGCATCAGTTGGTGGTCGTCCACTAGTGCCTGTTGAACCGTCACCGTAATCCATAAATAGGGCTTATTTTCATTGAATAAAACTTTACTTTCATCTTCATCTGCTCTTCTAAGCTTTTATCTCTCTGGAACTCTTCTCTTTCATTACTCCTTAGGTCATCTCCACTAGTTTTGAACCACCAAAACCTTACTATATTCCTCTTTCTTTAACCCATACAATGGCGAAAACATCTAAAACGGTTCCTCAAAAATAAAAAACTTCCTCTTCTTCTTCACGATCGGCTGGTGATAAAACGCCGGTGGATCCGCTCCCTGAGGAGTGTGTTCCCGGCCTGTGTGTTCTCAAATCCGACTTTAAAATTGATAATCCTCCATCGATCCCTGGTCGATGTGAGCACGTATCGAGGTATATCTACTTGATTATCATAGGGTATCTCGAGAATATAAAAAGGGATTGTAACTAGAGGGATAAATCAGTAGAAATCCCATTCCCCGAAAAGAGCATTACTATCCACGTGAAAGGGTATCTAAGTGTTTACACTTATCCTTTCATGTTAGGCCCCCTCGATCTAGTCATCATTGACTTCTGCCGTCAATATCAGGTGACTTTGGGCCAGATACACCCTTCCTTTTTGGCATATAGTTCTCATGCTCTGGTTCTTTGCCAACAAAGCTGAGGGACTGTTATTCTCCCTCGACCACCTTATCCGATTATACAACCCTCGTATCTTCAAGGGATTAATCAAGCTACAACGTCGAGCGACAAAGGCGTTATTCTCGAGCATCGACGAGGACAAATATCGAGGGTGGATGGGTCGGTTCGTTTGGGTGAGGACTTGTGATCTCATCCCGAAAGAGAAAATGCCATTTCCCGAGAAATGGAACTCGAAGCGTAAGTATCACTCTACTTGTTAATTTCCATGTTTTAATTTCTGCTTCATTTAACATCTTCCTTCATCGTGCAACAATTTCTTGGATGCCTCAAGCAGTTCCTGAACTCGAGAACTGGGTTTGAAAGTTAGCTTCGACTTCTTCCTATGCTGAGCGTTGTTGGCGCACTTGGTGAAAGGACGATGGGAAGAAAAGATCCATGGTAAGTTTCCCTTTTTCATACCTGAGGCGTCGACAATACTTCTTTTCACTTACTTAGTTTTTGTTTGTGCAGGCTTGAACAAAGATGCAGTCCTGAGGCCTCGAATAGTGAGGAAGAGGCTATGGACCTGGCTCTGAAGCCGAGGAAGGACAATTAAAGAAAGAGGGTCTCGACATCCGAGGACTCTAAAGACAAGAAACACCAGCTCGGAAACCCAAGGGGAACGTTATTCCTCTAAATTTGGAGTCAGTCCAAAGTCTAAGGGGAGAAGAAGAAGACGAAGCTAATGGTGGTGACTCGGTGCTAGTGACCCGAGTAAGAAAAATCGTCGAGACCACCAAGGTCGTTAAATCAGTGGCGGCTGTCGAGGCCCTGCCTCGTGATGAAAAAGTTCTGAAGAAAAATTCGGGCAAAGTCCCTGAATCATATGAGGTCGAGGCTGTCCCTCGCCAAACAGAAAACATACCAGAGGGGGCTGGTGACGAGATCCCTAGAGCCGAACAGAGTGCCCCGAGTGACTTGCTTGGGGTAGTGACAACAGGTCATTTACCATCACTACCTGCCTTTTCCGAAGAGTCCATAAGGGATGCTCGATCCATAAGGACCCCTGAAATAGGCGGAGTCCCCGGTGAGGAGGATCCTTTTCGGGATTGCTTTACTGGGGCTGATGATGCCTCCGACCCCAACGATGCATCCAGCCTCTTCGAGGAGGCCCAACGTCTTTTGAGCCGAGTAAGTATGGATTTTGTCAATGTAACTTCCTTTTGTTTTTCCCTTTTTTTTGTCTAACTCCTTTACTTTTTCATACATGCTTTCTCTAAGTTTCGGGCTGAATTGAGCCAATGCGAGGCCGATCTCCAAAGGCTTTCAAAGGAGGGGAAAGTTGTCAAACTCCTCTGTGGGCAGAAGGACGAGGAGATCAAGGACCTTCGAATTGATTTGGCCAGATCCCGTAAGGAGGAAGCCGAGCTAAACGAGCAGGTAATGTTTCTATTGAAAAACCATGGGCTCGATACGAGGGCGGAAGCTAACATTTCAATGTCACAGTTGCAACAAAAAATCAAAGAGATCGAGTTATTCCGAGAGGAGATAGGTCGAGTGAAAGCCAACTGCTACAAGTGGAAGGAAGGCATGGACTGCCTTGCTGCTGAGAAGGAAAGTTCCTTGGCCCAATTGTCATTGGTCGAAATCCAACTTCAAAGTGCAAGAGAAAAAAGCTCGGTTCAAGCTAAGAGGGTTGAAGAGCTCGAAGCTGAATTTGCAAAGGCCCGAGCTGAGGCCGAAAAAACAAAGGCTGAGGCTGATAAGTTGGTGGCCATATATCTAGCTGATGCCGAGGCTATTCAAGCTCAACTGAGGAAGGATGTGCATCGAGCACAATGGATCATCGAGCTTTCCAAATGTCAATCCCGGAGAGAGACCCTCGAGGAGATTCATGCTTGAGGTTTTGACCTTTCTGAGGAGATAGCTCAGGCAAAGGTGCATGAAGCCGATGCAAGGCTACTGGCCTCTTCTGACAACGATGATGATGATGAAGGCAGTAAGAGCGGGCCCGATAATGATAGGGGGCCCGAGGAGGAAGCTGCTTCCGAGGAGGGAGTCAACCCCGAGCATAGTTAGGGCACTTGTATTTTCTTTTCTTTTGTGTAGGACCCCGATCACTCCTTTGTAAATATCTTTGTTCATATACATAAGAGTATTTCTTTCTTGAATTCCGCCTCAATTTTGATGATAATTTCAATTCATTTTGTGCCTTGTAAAAATTTTCATGCCTTGTGAATAATATGTTTAAGGCTTCGGTTTTTAGGCAACTTGACCGAAGCCAAACTAATACTGCCTTAATAGTCGACTGATTTTTTGCTCGAACTTGAAGTAGTAAAACCCTTAGGTTCGAGTTGAGTGAGAATGGATTCTCAAACTCAAAAATATAATGTCCCTTAGGCTCTTGAATCAGGCTGATATGGCCTCAGAAGAATGGCTTTTTCCCTTTTTCGTCTTAAAGATTTTTGCATATAGGAATTTCGTTATGCCTTAGAATGATGTTTTTTCCCATTGGATTTTTTGAGGGTTTAATATTTATCAAAACCCTTTGCTTTTTACGCCTTAGCACAAATTTGTATTTAAAAAGTTCGATACCTCTTAAGGTTTTTCGAGGGCTGATATTATCGAAGTCGGTTGATTATTTTGCCGAGGGTAGACTTTTTTAACCAGTTTTCAAAAAAATTTGAAGGTCTGTTTTTATTGCAGAATTCGGACGTCTCCGAGCCGCATTAGTTTGGTCATAGCCTTTGGGTCTGCCTCTTGGGCTTATTTTCCCAATAATACTTTGAACTTGTTTGAAGCGTTAGTCCCCTAGCAGGGTGGTCTTGGCCTATAAAGTCGAGGGTTTTCTCTTTGAGGTCTTATGGTGTCACGTCCCGAACATGGGAGGCGATACCGGCACCCCATGCCTCACTTATCCTTGCGTACCAACTTGCAACTAAGGGACTTTGAACATATAATGTCATACTTTGGCTATGGCCATACTGCAAGACAATTTGAGAAGCAAAATATAAAACTAAACGGAAGATGATGCTGACTAAACATCAATATAAAGCTGGGTCGACAAGGCCGTCATAACTACTACAGCTGACAAACCAAAAAAATATACATACAAGGCCTACAAGACCAACATACTGCATTAACTAACAGGATATGTCTACAAGTCTCTACTGATGGATGTACTGTGATCAGAACAGGGCCCCGACCTGCCCATAACCTATATACATATATAAACAAGATGTACACAAAATTCTAGACCGACAACTCTGAAGGACGTGGAGCTTACCGATAAAGCTGAACTCAGGCAACATCTACTGAGGAGGTCTACCCATCTGTCTGACTGAACCTGCACGCATGAAATGTAGTGTCCCCAGAAAAAAGGGACGCCAGTACGAAATAACCTACCGAGTATCCAAGGCAATAAAATAATTAAAAGCTGGAACTGAATTGATAATATAATAACTGAAAGTAACTGGGAGTCAAAGATGATCTGGAGATATACTTACCTGCTGATACTGGCTCAACTCTCTCAATATAGTAAATAAAATAGATGTCCGGCCCTATAAGGCTCGGAACGTGTAACTTCTCTGCCGTAGTAGGCTCGCTCATAGGCGCTCGGCCATACTAGGCTCTATATCTCGGCCATGTTGGGCTCGCTCATAGGCGCTCGGCCACAGATAAGCTCGGTATATAACTTACCATCTGATCTGAGATTGCCCAATAGGGGCCTGCCATCGATTATAGCTCGATGGTGGTGAAAATACTGTAATACTGTGTGTATATATATATATATATATATATATATATATATATATATATATATATATATATATATATNACACACACACACATATATATATATATATATATATATATGTGTGTGTGTGTATATATATATATATGTATGTATGTATATATATAGACCATCTTATCTCTTGACTGGAAGAAGACAATACTCAATTGAATGTAAAGTCCCGATAAGGGAGAATACTGTAACTTATGGGACTAGGATAATGTACATAGATTTGGGAGTATGAACTTCTCTTTATGCCTCGTTATCAAGCACACGTAGTTAAGAGATCATGCCAAAATGAAGGAAGGATTTAACCTTAACATACCGGGAGTAGGGAAAAATCTGTAGGATATTCTTGAGAAATATTGTATCGTGCTCCCTTGGAATTTGCAAATTCACGCTGCCATTACATAATAACATCTTCGTATGAATTGTTAAGTAACTCACGTTACTGTTGCACATATCTTTACTGAAGCTCTCTTTGAATTGTAGAGATTCAAAATGGATTAAAGATCTCTCTTTAATCTTTTGGGTGTGGGCCCCACTAGAATAATGACTAAGTCACAAGAAGAATTCTCTTAATGCCACCTTATAACATAACATCCTTAGTCACATTTAGGCTTGATTAACTTCACACATGTTGCTACGTTAAGGAGATTAATCAACCTTATCCAAATAAACTAATTAATTAGTTATTCTTCCACTAAAATTACTAATTACGCAATTATCCACATAATTAAGAATTATCTCAAATTACTTAAAATACTACTCACTTTTAACACACTTTATACACCTTGCTATCATGGTCATATGGTAGCTTGTATGGCACTAGTCCATAAATACGGGGTATTGTAGCTTGGACCGTATTTTATCTCAAAATGTCAAACTTTGACGAAATTTATTTTCTTCAATTTGCTTACCCACTCAACTTCACGAATTTACTCATCACTTATTTGAAATAGCATAATTCTTATAATCTCGTTCCCGAACTTACATCGATTAACTTACGACGAAACTTAACATACGAAAATGCGGGACGTAACCTCTCATTTCTGAGCTTCCATCAATTTACTTATGGCGTACTTTCACATACGAAAACAGGGGGTGTAACATCATTCCCCCCTTTGGAACATTCTTCCTCGAATTTTGACTGATGTACTTATCATTATCATAACTTATAGCTCTTGTGAATACCTTAATACTCTCCTTGCCATTTAGGCAATTGTTCTGTGAATAAATACAAAGGCCAGGGCATTCCCCCCTTTAGGCCTCTTTCTCATACCACGACTTGTGGTCGGAATCCTTCCAATATCGTAACTTTTGCTACCTTCTATCATGCAGCATGTACGACGCTAACCTTGTAAGCGCCTATGCGACTCTTTTTTCCTTTTTTCCTCCAGTTTTTAGCCAATCTCTATGCCTCACTTTGTAAACATATACATATCTTGACAAGATATCCCTATGGGCATCAATAGGCATACTGAAGTTCTTCGCTCGGTACTTTGTTGAACATGTTCATCTTATGAATGACGACCTACTCTCATCTCATACTTTGTAACTCTTATCCATCGATTGTTGATTCACCTCAACATTGATTTATAATCTACCATTGATAACTTGACCTTCTATGTAACATTTCCACTAGAGGTAACGTCTCATCGATGTACATTTAAAATGATCAGACTGATCCACTTGGGGCGATACCATGCTTCCATAACCTTATTTCATCCCTTACGTGGGTATTTTAATCCTGCACAATTCATGAAATCCCCCTCTTTTTTTTCTTTTTTTTTGGCAGATCATCACTCAATCGAAGGCCCAAACGTCATCCTTTATTTATCACAATTACACCCTCATTCCACTACTAGGGCAGCATTCCATTTCTTCTAAATGCTATTAGTCTTAGACTCATTTGAGTTCATTTAGGCTATACTAAGCTTTCTATAACTTAGAGAACCCATCAACTCTCTTGTTTTCATGGGCATAATCCCGAGAACTTATCCATTCTCGTCAACTTCTCACTCACCTTTCCTTATCCTTACTAATGTCTTCCTAAAACCTTGTCGCTCTACCATACTTTAGCTTGTGACCTACACATATCTATTTATACTATTTGCAACCTTCCTTAAACTTGCTTGCCCCATGATTTTCTTATGTTATTCTGGAACATCAAGCGAGACATCACATTGTCTCTAACTCTTCTTTCCTCTCTTGACTAGGCCTCTCGATACCTAGAAACCATAGGCTGGAAGATATGCCACTAATGACACTTCTATCCTTCCTGGATACTGAATCCCAATGCTTCTAGCCTTCTATCCAAAGTATGGACTATTCACAACCTTCTGCACTTGAGTATCTCGTACGTTGTTCACCTTTACCTTACTTGCTTTAAAATCTAGTATCACATCTTCTATTTCTTTCATAAATTCCCTTCCACATACGTATAATTCACATCCACAACTTGAACTTTTATTATGATACTTGCACCTCTTTACATGATTCGGTGAGAGCTTCATACTAACTTATTATGAGGCTGATACTTTTCTAACTGGATTTATTGTAGAGCCGTTAAAATATGGCTACTATATTGTCCCACTTGTACCTCTGATATTAAGAGTGATTCTGCAATGTTCTCAACCACGATGTCTATAATTTCTTGGGTCCAATAATCAAACTCTTGATTTACTTAGTTGATGTAACTCTTTAGTTTCCTCTTTCCTCTAATCAACCTTTATGTAGGCATAAGCTATCTTCCGATCTGTGGCTCATGGTATTAGTTATTACTTTAGCCCTTCATGGACGCTATGGAATATCCATGATACAATCTTCTAACAATTCAATCCTTTTTCTATGACCTGGACCCAATTCTTTCTTTTAACTTATACCGGAGTCTTCTACGGCTTTATGATTGTCAACATATATGCTGCATGGATAATACTCTGAAATCTTAAGTGCGTTTATAATGTAGCCAACTTTGGATCGTTGATCGGATAATTCTTTTGTTCTTTCTCAGATTTCTTTAAATGTAAGACATTACTTTTCCTGGTCTTCTGCCCCCTTGTTGCGTGCATACTTAGCTTATCTTAGTTCCCACGCATTTTGAAATTCCATACCACTCATTTGATCTTGAATATCACTTCGGATTATACTTCTCGTTTATTAGCCACGGTAGGTGCCACTTTCTTATGGAGTACATACAATGTCTTTGTGAGACTATTGTTATAAGACTATTCCCTCTTTAGGTCACTGACCTTCTTGCCCTAGTAAAGCTGCGAGCTTATTACATCGTATACCTAATGGAATTCTTGATGTCCGTACTCACCTATAAAATTCCTTAGTTACTTACCTCCACACTTATGTGCTTGTACGGTTGCTCTTGAACTGAAGTTTTGACTATCTTCCTATAACACTCATACGGTATCTTTAACTATCCCAACTCCTATCTGAATATTTCTCAAGGTTACGATGTCATATCTGTAAGACTGAATTCCCCATGTTGGGGTTCACTCTGTTTATCTTGCACAATCTATTGATTTGTCTGTATCCTCTTACCTAGTCATAACTAGGGTCTTCCTGAATCAACTACTAACTAATCGTTGTCCCACTCTCATATCAATATTTCGTGCAATAACTTACGTCTCGTACTGGCTCCTTATTGTCCCACTCTCATATCAATATTTCGTGCAATAACTTATGTCTCGTAATGGCTCCTTATTTATCGATAACATCTCGGGCAGGAAACCCTCACTTCCTCTCTTTGACGCCGTGTTTGCATAATATTCTGGAATCGTAGCCTATTTGTAGGCTTTGAATAAGTGCAATCTTACCCCTTATTCATTTTTGTTGCATTCTTCCTTTACCATTCCATAATTACTAGAACCACGTAATTCTGACATAATGCCACATCACTCCATATTCCCCCCCTTTAGGGGAGTACTAAGATTTAGTGCTACGATGATCTACATATAGATGTTTTACCTCTTCATATTTGGCATCTTTTCATATCATCGATGACCCTTACTCTCCTTGTGGTAATCCTTCTGTACTAAGGATAACAAATTTCCTTACTCGCGAGGGTGACACTTTGTGTAACTGGCATATATAGTCCCTTAAGCTTAACTTTTCTCACAATGCTTGCTTTAGGGAAGCGTCTTCCTGAATTACCATTCTTTGAACTTCTCATGAATCTTCTTCTGTTGTCCATTCTATTATCGCTGGAACGCAATCTGAAATTCTCATGATGTCGATTATTATCAAACCCACTCAGTCTCTAATTCATGTTTAGTTTATCTTGTTCACCAACCCATATTGGTTTTCATTACTCTAGGGTCTAACTTTTTCCTTCTGGTAATCATGTTAGAGTCACGAACTTATTTCTCGAAATGAGGATGTGACTTTATGACCAATACTCTTTTGTTGCCTGAAGGCATGTCACCTATCGTCTTTTCCTTCCCTTGACTATAGACTCTTTAATACTGTCATTTGATCTACCATGGTCATCCATGTATCACACTTTACTCATAATGCATCATTAACTCTCTTCTTATTTCCCTGCTAATATTCTGTCTATCACTTTATTCTGAAAACTCCAACAAGACATTCTTTTGCTTTTAGCTCCCCTTGCTCCATCCCCTGGATCTTCGGGTTACCTAAAATTCTCGCTCTACTAGGGACAGGATCCATACTAAGATAATATTTATCCCTTCCAGGATTTCAATGATTATCTTTGTAGTACTCATATCTAGTTGTACTATTTTAGAGTGCACCATCTGGGTGTCTCGCAAGGAGATCTACTAGCACATTTGTGATATCCTTCGGAAATGTCAACTAACGACAAACAATCCATCCACCTTTTTGGGTCACTCTAACCCTAGCCGGATCCTAATATCCGTCCTTCTCTTATACTACTTATGTTAGCTTCCATAGCGCATAAATGAGATGGGTGTGGCCAATTGTACATACCTCTGTTATTGTTGAAGGTATCTCAAAATACTTATATATCTTTTCCTGAATTGTAGATAATGATCATCTTCACTAACTGGGTACCTCGTTCCCTTCTTCACCTTGCTTCTTTTACTTGTTGAAACTTGTATCTATCTTCTGAATCTCTTATTGCTTTTCACCATATGGGTGGATAGATATTCTTTTCTTAAGGATCCATATCAAGAAGTTTCCACATCTTAGCACGCACATGATCTACTGAAGACCATACATTTACTCATCATAAGCATGATGCAAAATAGAGTTCCTCTGACTCAATTATTCCATATACATCTCTCTTACCAACCGTCTTTCTGGATAAAGGTATCGTCGTATTATGAATAATATAGAGTTTAGAAATTGAGATCTTACAACTAAGCTATACCACACGATCTAGAGTAAGAAGAAAGAGTGACAGTCCTAAATACCCTGTAGCATCCTTATTATAAGTGTGGTGCACAACACACCCATAAACAAGACTCTACTAGACACGGCTTGTAGACTCCCTAGGACAGAACTGCTCTGATACCACTTTTGTCACGCCCCGAACCTGGGGGGCGAGGCCGGCACCCAGTGCCTCTCCTATCCTTGCGTACCAACTTGCGACTAAGGGACTCTGAACATATAATATCATACTTTAGCTATGGCCACTGTTACACCCCATATTTTTTTGTACTTGAAAGTACACCATAAGTAAATTGATATAATCTCGGAAATGAGATGTTACACACCGTATTTTCGTACATTCAAGTTTCATCGTAAGTTAACCGACGTAAGTTCGGGAAAGAGATTATTTTGAGATTATAAGTATTATGCTATTTCAAACAAGTGGTAAGTAAATTCGTGAAGGTGAAAGTGTAAGAAAATCGAAGAAAATGAATTTCGTCGAATTTTGACATTTTGGGATATAAATACGGCTCGAGCTAAAATACCCGGCATTTATGGACTAGTGTCATACAAGGTACCACATGACCATAATAGTAAGGTGTACAAAGTGTGTTAAAAGTGAGTAGTATTTTGAGTAATTTGAGATAATTCCTAATTATGTGGATAATTAGGTAATTAGTTAATTATTGATTAATGGGGGATTAAGAAATTAATTAAGTGGATAATTATTGCATAAATATTAACCCCCCACATGGCAGCAAGCCACCCTAAATATATGATTCTTAAGTCATAGGGATCATGTGGCAAGCTTGAGGATATGTGGTTAAGCCACCACATAAGGTGGGGCCCACATCAATATTAACAAAAGACATCTCTAACAAAGGGAGATCATATGTAGCGTAAGATTTCCATGAGAATTTTCAGCAAGATTCTCATAAGTATCTTCAACAATAGTTCAAAGACAAATTTCATCTTGGCAGCGTGATATTTTTTGCTATTCTAAGGAATCCCGGTGCAATCTTCTCAAGAATATCATACGGATTTTTTCCTACTCCAGGTATGTTAAGGCTAAGCCTTTCCTCCATTTTGGCATGATCTCGTAATTACATATGTTTGATTATGAGGCATAAAGAGAAGTTCATACTCCCGAATTTATATACATTATCCTAGTCTCATAAGTTACAGTATTCTCCCTTATTAGGACTTCATATTCAATTGAGTATTGTCTTCTTCCAATCAAGAGTGCAGAGAGTCTATATATACAGTATTACAGTATTTTCACTACCATCGAGCTATAATTGATGGGCAGACCCGTATTGGGAAACCTCCGATCAGATGGTAAGTTATATACCAAGCCTACTGTGAACGAGAGCCTATGAGCGAGCCCAGTTGGGCGAGATACAGAGCCTAGTATAGCCGAGCGCCTATGAGCGAGCCTACTATGGCAGAGCAGTTATATATATACAGAGACTTATAAGACCGGACAACTAATTTACTTACTATATTGAGAGAGTTGATTCCGTATCAGCAGGTGAGCATATCTTTATATTATCTTTGACTCCCAATTACTTTCACTTATTATATTATCAGTTCAGTTTCAGCTTTCAGTATATTGCCTTACATACTCGGTATATTATTTCGTATTGACGTCCCTTTTTCTGGGGGCACTACATTTCATGCGTGCAAGTTCAGACAGATAGAAGGTAGACCTCCTCATTAGGTGTTGCCCGAGTTCATCTTGATCGGCAAGCTCCATGCCCTTCGGAGTTGTCGGGTCTAGAGCTTTATGTACATCTTGTATATATATATGTATATATGTTATGAGTAGGTCGGGTCCCTGTTCTGATCACAGTATATCCATTAGTAGAGGCTTGTATACATATCCTGTCAGTTAGTGCAGTATGTTGGGCTACTAGGCCTTGTATGTATATTTTTATAGGTTTGCCAGCTGTAGTAGTTATGACAGGCTTGTCGGCCCGACTTTATATTGATGTTTAGTTAGTGTTTGCAAATTATCTTGAAATGTTGCTCATGGCCAAAGTATGACATTATATGGTCGGAGGCCCTTAGTCGCAAGTTGGTACGCAAGGATAGGTGAGGCACCGGGTGCCGGTCTCGTCCCCCAGGTTCGGGGGGTGACAGAAGTGAAATCATAGCAGTTCTGTCCTAGGGAGTCTACAAGCCATGTCTAGTAGAGTCTTGTTTATGGGTGTGTTGTGCACCGCATTTATAAGGAGGAGGCTACATGGAATTAAGGACTGTCACTCTTTCTTCTTACTCTAGATCGTGTGGTAGAGCTCAGTTCTAAGAACTCAATTCCTAAATTCTATTTTATTCGTAATAAGACGATACCTGCATCCAAAAGACAGTTGGTAAGAGATTTCATGTGGTTGTGGAAGAGTTAAGTCAGAGGGACTCGAATTTGCAACGTGCTTATGATGAGTAAATATGAGGTATTCAACAGATCATGTGTATACTAAGATGTGTAAGCTTCTTGATGAGGATCCCTAGGGCAAGAACGCCTATCCACTCTTATGGTAAAAAAAAAAGCAATGAGACATTCAGAAGGTACAAGTTTCAACAAGTAAAAGAAGCAAGATGAAGAAGGGTACGAGGTACCCAGTTAGTGAAGATGACCATTATTTACAATTCAAGCAGAGAAACATAACCATTTTGAGTTACCTTCAGCAGTGACAGAATTATGTATAATTGACCACACCCATCCCAGTTATGCCCTATGGGAGCTAACAATTATGGTTTGAGAGAAGGACGGGATATCAAGATCTGGCTGGGGTTGGGGTAACCCAAATTAGTGAATAGATTGTTTGCATTAATTGACATTTTCAAAAGATATTGCAAATGTGCTAATAGATCTCCTTGGGAGACACCCATATGGTGTACTCTAAAATAGTACAGCTAGATATGAGTACTACAAAGATAAGCACTGGAAGCCCGGAAGGGATAGATATTATCTTAGTGTGGATCCCTTCCCTAATAGAGAGAGAATGTTAAGAAATCTGAAGAGCCAGTGGATGGAGCAATGGGGAGTTAAAAGCAAAAGAATAGCTTGTTGCAGTTTTCAGAATAAAGTGATAGACAGAAATGTTACCAGGAAAATAAGAAGAGAGTTAATGAAGCATTATGAGCAAAATGTGATACATGGATGACAACGGCAGATCAAAAAGATGACAATATTACAGAGTCCATAGTTAAGTGAAGGAAAAACACGAGAGTTGATAGACCTTGAAACAACAAAAGAGTATACTTCATACAGTCATATCCTCATTTCGAGAAATAAGTTCGTGACTCTAACGTGATTACCAAAAGGAAAAGCTAGACCCTAGAGTAATAGAAATCAGTATGGAGTGGTAAACAAGATAAATTTAACATGAATTAGGGACCGAGTGAGTTGATAATGGTCGACATCATAAGAATTTCATATTTCGTTCCGGCGATAACAGAATGAACAACAAAAGAAGATTTATGAGAAGTTCAGAGAATGGTCATTCAGGAAGATGCTCCCTAAAGCAAGCAATGTGAGCAAGTTAATCTTAAGGGAGTGTATGTCCAATTACATTAAGTGTCACCCTCGCGAGTAAGGAAATTTGTTATCCTTGGTGCAGAAGGATTACAACAAGGCGAGTAAGGGTCATCGATGATGTTAAAAGACGCCAAAGATAAAGAGGTAAAATATTTATACGCAGATCATCGTAGCACTAAATGTTAGTACTCCCCTAATGGGGGGAATATGGAGTAATGTGGCATTAAGTCGGAATTAAGTGGTTCTAGGGATTATGGAATGGTAAAGGAAGAACGCGATAGAAATAAGAAAGAAATAAGATTACACTTATTCATGTCCTACGTATATGCTACGATTCCAGAGCATTATACAAACACGACATCAAAGAAAGGAAGTAAGGGTTCCTGCCTGAGATGTTATTGGTAGATAAGGAGCCAGTGCGGGACATAAGTTAAAACAAGGAAATAACCCAAGAAAGATTACGCGGAATATTGATATAAGAATGGGCCAACGAGTAATTGGTAATTGATTCAGGAAGAGCCTAGTTATGTCTAGACATGAGGTTACAGACGAATCAGCAGATTGTGCAAGATAAATATAGTAAAACCCAATATAGTGAATTCAGCCTCGCAGTAATATCATTGTATTACTTGAGAAATATTCAGATAGGAGTTAGGGTATTTAAAGGTATTGTATGAGTATTATGGGAATAAAAGAGAGTCCCATTGGGAAGACAGCCAAAATATTAGTTCAGAAGCAACCCTACAAGCACAAGGGTGTGGAAGTAAGTAACTACGGATGATTATAGGCAAGGAAAGACATCAAAAGGTCTGTTGAATATACAATATAATAAGCTCACAGATTTACAAGAGTAAGCTTTACAAGGGTCCTCCCTAAGTACTACAATGAAATACTAGCTGAGGAAGTAAGGAAGAAGGCTTCAACCTAAGCACAGTGACCCAAAGAGGAAATGATCTTATAACAACAGTCTCACAATAACGTTGTATGCACTCCATAAGAAAGTGTCACCTACCGTGGCTAATGGACGGGAGGTAAAAATCAGAAGTGATATTCAAGATCATATGAGTGGTATGGAATTCCAATATGTATGGGCACTAAGATAAGTTAAGTATGCACACAACAAGGGGCAGAAAGATCAGGAAAAGTAATTGCCTACGTTAAAGAAAGTTGAGAAGGAATGAAAGGAATTATTCGATCAGTAATCCAGAGTTAGTTACATCATGAACGCACTTAGGATTTCAGAATATTATCCATGCAGCATATATACTGACATTCATACAGCTGTAGAAGAATTCGGCATAAGTTAGAAAGAATTGATCCCAGGGCATAGACAAAGGATTGAATTGTTAAAGGATTGCATCATGGATATTCCATAGCGCCCATGAAAGGCTAAAAGTAATAACTAATACCATGAGCCACAGATCCGGAGATATCTTAAGCCTACATAAAGGCTAATCAGAAGAAGGAGGAAACTAAGGAGTTACATCAACGAAGTAAATCAGGAATCTGATTATTGGACTCAGGAAATTATAGAAATCGTGATTGAGAACATTGCAGAATTACTCTTAATATCATAGGTACAAGAGAGATAGTACAATAGCTATATTTTATAACGGCTCTACGATAAAGCCAGTTAGAAAAGTACCAGCCTCATAACAAGTCGGTATGAAGCTCCACCAGATTGCGTATGCACTGGAGGTGCAAGTATTATAATAGAGCTCCAAGTTGTGGATGCGAATTATACCTATGTGGAAGAGAGGTCATAAAAGAGATAGAAGATGTGATGCGAGATTTTAAGGCAAGTAAAGTAAAATTGAACAACGTATGAGATACTCAGGTGTAGAAGGTTGTGAATAATCCATACTTCAGATAGAGGGCTAGAAGCGTTGGGATTTAATATCCAGAAATGATAGTGGTGTCATTAGTGTCATATCTTCCAGCCAATGGTTTCTAGCTATCAAGAGGTCTAGTTAAAAGAATAAAGAAGAGTTTGAGACAATGTGATATCTCTCTTGATGTTCTAAAATAACACAAGGAAATCTGTGGTGCAAGCAAGTAGAAGGAAGGTTGCGAGTAGTATAAATATATATGTATAGGTCGCAAGCTAAAGTATGGTAAATCAACAAGGTTTAGGAAGACATGAGTAAGGATAAGAAACGGCGAGTGAGAAGGTGATGAGAATGAATAAGTCCTCAAGATTAAGCCCATGAAAACAAGAGAACTGATGGTTTCTCTAAGTTGTAAAAAGCTCAGTATAGCCCGAATGAACTCAAAGGAGTCTAAAACTAGTAGAATTTAGAAGAGATGGAATGTTGCCCTGATAATAGAATGAGGGTGTAATTGTGATAGACAAAGGATGATGATTGGGCCTTCGATTGAGTAATGATTTCATGAATTGTACAGGATTAAAATACCCACGTAAGGTAAACCACATTGGGATGTTATGACAAACGGTTATGGAAGTATAGTATCGTATCACCCCCAAGTGGATCAGAAAAATCACTTCAAATGTTCTACGATCCAATGTGAGCCTTAGCGGAAGTGTTACATAAGAGGTCAAGTTATCAATGGTAGATTATGGATCAACATTAAGGTGACAATAGATGGATAAAGTTCCAACATATGAGAGGATATAAGGATTCCATCCTTTATATGAACAATAATAAGGAAGCATTGAAGAACTTGGATTTATACATCTATGATAAGAAGTGAGAGAGTAACCTAGAATTGGGTAGTAGACATCGATAATAATAAAACCAAGGTAAGAGTTATGGTATAGTATGACCTACCTAGATGCAGTAAAGTCATACGGATGAATAACCAGGTCTATGATATAAGATATAACAATATTCGTAAGTTCGACAAAGTACCGAGCGAAGAACCTCAGTATAGATGCCAGAGGAACATCTCATTGAGCTCTGTATATGTTTACAAAGTGAGGCGTAGAGATTGGCTAAAAGCTGGAGGAAAAAGGAGAGTTGAGTCACATAGGTGCACTTACAAAGTTAGAGTCGTACATGCTGGATGATAAAAGATAGGAACAGTTACAAGATTGGAAGAATTCTGACCACGAGTCGTGGTGTGAGAAAGAGGCCGAAAAGGGGGAATGCCCTGGCCTTTAGGATTCATTCATAGAACAATTGCATAGATTGCAAGAGGAATACTACAATATTCGCAAGAGCTATGGGTTATGAGAAAGATATGTGCATCAGTCAACATTCGAGGACGAATGTTCCAAAAGAGGGAATAATGTTACACCCTTTTTTTTGTACATGAAAGTACGTCATAACTAAATTGATATAATCTCGGAAATGAGATGTTACACCCCGTATTTTTGTACGTTGAAGTTTCGTCGTAAGTTAATCGATGTAAGTTCGAGAAAGAGATTATAAGTATTATGCTATTTCAAACAAGTGATAAGTAAATTCGTGAAGGTGGGAGGGTAAGTAAATCGAAGAAAATGAATTTCGTCGAAGTTTGACATTTTGGGATAAAATACGACCCGAGCTAAAATACTCAGCATATATGGACTAGTGACATACAAGGTACCACATGGCCATAATAGTAAGGTGTACAAAGTGTGTTAAAAGTGAGTAGTATTTTGAGTAATTTGAGATAATTCCTAATTATGTGATAATTGGGTAATTGGTTAATTATGGGTTAATGAGGGATTAATAAATTAATTAAGTGGATAATTATTGGATAAATATTAACCCCCACATGGCAGCAAGACACCCTAAATATATGACTCTTAAGTCATAGGGATCATGTGGCAAGATTGAGGATATGTGGTTAAGCCACCACATAAGGTGGGGCCCACATCAGTGTTAACAAAATACATCTCTAACAAAGAGAGATCATATGTAACGTAAGATTTCCATGAGAATTTTCAGCAAGATTCTCATAAGTATCTTCAACAGTAGTTCAAAGACAAATTTCATCTTGGCAGCGTGATATTTATTTGCAATTCTAAGGAATCCCAATGCAATCTTTCTCAAGAATATCATACGGATTTTTCCCCACTCCAGGTATGTTAAGGCTAAGCCTTTCCTCTATTTTGGCATGATCTCGTAATTACATATGTTTGATTATGAGGCATAAAGAGAAGTTCATACTCCCAAATTTACATACATTATCCTAGTCTCATAAGTTACAGTATTCTCCCTTATCAGGACTTCATATTCAATTGAGTATTGTCTTCTTCCAATCAAGAGTGCAGAGAGTCTATATATATAGTATTACAGTATTTTCACTACCATCGAGCTATAATCGATGGGCAGGCCCCTATTGGGAAACCTCTGATCAGATGGTAAGTTATATACCAAGCCTACTGTGAACGAGAGCCTATGAGCGAGCCTAGTTGGGCGAGATACAGAGCCTAGTATAGCCGAGCGCCTATGAGCGAGCCTACTATGGCAGAGCAGTTATATATATATAGAGACTTATAAGACCGGACAACTAATTTACTTACTATATTGAGAGAGTTGAGTCCGTATCAGCAGGTGAGCATATCTTTAGATTATCTTTGACTCCCAGTTACTTTCACTTATTATATTATCAGTTCAGTTTCAGCTTTCAGTATATTGCCTTACATACTCGGTATATTATTTCGTACTGACGTCCCTTTTTCTGGGGGCACTACATTTCATGCGTGCAGGTTCAGACAGATAGAAGGTAGACCTCCTCATTAGGTGTTGCCCGAGTTCAGCTTGATCGGCAAGCTCCATGCCCTTCGGAGTTGTCGGGTCTAGAGCTTTATGTACATCTTGTATATATATGTATATATGTTATGAGTAGGTCGGGTCCCTGTTCTGACAGTATATCCATTAGTAGAGGCTTGTATACATATCCTGTCAGTTAGTGCAGTATGTTGGGCTACTAGGCCTTGTATGTATATTTTAATAGGTTTGCCAGTTGTAGTAGTTATGACAGGGTTGTCGGCCCGACTTTATATTGATGTTTAGTTAGTGTTTGCAAATTGTCTTGCAATGTTGCTCATGGCCAAAGTATGACATTATATGGTCGGAGGCCCTTAGTCGCAAGTTGGTACGCAAGGATAGGTGAGGCACCGAGTGGTGTTCTCGTCCCCCAGGTTCGGGGCGTGACAACCACATTGCAAGATAATTTTCGAAGCAAAATAGAAACTGAATGGAAGTTGATGCTGACTAAACATCAATATAAAACTGTGATGACCCTACTTGTCACGCCCCGAAATCCCACCATCGGGCCGTGACGGCGTCTAACGTTGAACCCGCCAGACAAGCCAACGTGAATAAATAAACTAGCATATTAACATCAATTTAATAGGATAAACTAAACGGCTTACAATTTAACATCGAAAATAAATATGGTTTCAAGATAAATAAGGACAACATAATACATCGACGCATAATTTTCCCAAAACCTGGAGTCACAAACTCACGAACTGCCTATAAGAGTGCTAAATACATAACTGAAAGGAAATACATGTCTGCCTCTGAAACTAGAGGAAAAATAAGACAGAATAGAAGACAAAGGGATGGAAGAGACTTCAAGGCCCACGAATGCCAGCGGGTATACCTTGAAGCCTCTACGATAGCTCGAAGACACTCCCACTAATGATGTCCTCCGGGTCCGGCTGCGTAATCTGTACAACATAAAGAAGTGCAGGTGTAACATCAGTACAACCGACCCTATATACTGAGTAAGTGTCGACCCTACCTCGGTGAAGTAGTGATGAGGCTAAGACACGACAACAAAGTGTACCTGTGCAGTTCAATAATATAGCAGAAACTAAAAAAGAATACAATTACGGGGAAAACATGTTGGGGGGGAGAGATAGCAAATACTGAAATGACAGAAATGAAGGAACAGTCTGAAATATCTGAAAATAATAACGGGAAATGACAACACAGATTAAACCGTGAAGGATGCGGCACGTCATGTACCATCGTGCATAATAACAATGTAAAACACGGCACGGAATGTCCCCACGTGCATAATCAATATAATCACGGCACAGAATGTCCCCTCGTGCATAATCAATGTAAAACATGGCACNATATAAACACGGCACGAAATGTCCCCTCGTGCATAATCAATGTAAAATGTGGCACGGAATGTCCCCTCGTGCATAATAACAATATAAACAAGGCACAGAATGTCCCCTCGTGCATAATAACAATATAAACATGGCACGGAATGTCCCCTCGTGCATAATAACAATATAAACATGGCACGGAATGTCCTCTCGTGCATAATCAATGTAAAACATGACACAGAATGTCCCCTCATTCATAATAACAATATACACATGGCACGGAATGCCCCCTCGTGCATAATCACTCTTCCTTACCCAAACAGCAATCACAAACAAGGGCAAGGAAACAAACAGAGTAAAAATAGAAATCCCGGCAAGGGAACATCAATTAAACAATTAAATCCCGGCAAGGGAACATCAATTCGTTTTACAATTTGAGCCAATTCTCCAAAGATGTTTATTGATCACAATCTCCTTCATATGCTCATTTACATCATATAAGGATCATCAATTAAGCATAGGAATTACAACAAAACCGGAATATTCACGATATAGGGACTCACGGTCATGCTAGACACAAATGTATAGATACTCGTCACCATGCCTATACATCGTATTGACAATTAGCAAATAGCAGATAATACTCAACTCCTATTCCCTCAAGCTAAGGTTAGACCAAACACTTACCTCGGGTCCAAAATATAGCAATCAACCCTCTAACACCTCCTTTCCTTTAGAATTAAACTCCGGAATGGTATTATCTAGGCATAATC
>MDKJ01242823.1:0-49873 GCA_005239525.1 Nicotiana knightiana
CTGCTTGAGTTGTGCCTTATCATTGTTCGTCCAGTTTGTTGTGCCTAATGCGATCTTGTTTTCCTTATTGATCTTTGCGTGCGTCTTCCTTCTCTGATTTGCATCCCACTTTGTTTGGTCATTTTTGTGCAATGTGACCACTTGGGTGTTCAACAGAAGTTCCCCCAAAAGTCCATGCTCATATACTTGTGCATACCCTTGATTCCCCTCCAGTGGAATGAGCACCAAGTGCTAATAGCACCAGCTGGAAGTTCTTCAAAGTGTATGGCATAGGTACAGTAGCTTTTCCTGCAAAACAATAAACAATGTTAGTCCATAAAAATAACTCCATGATCTCCCCCGTACAGGTTTGATCATAGTGTTCGCGTATCAGCTCTCCTTCTATCCTCCTCTTTGAACCTTCTTCTCCTTTCCTCTTCAATTCCTTGCAACTTTCACTCTTAGGTAAGGACATTGCATTTTATCATTATTCACCAGCCTCCTCCCTTGCTCATCCAGCTCCCTGAAACTATGACCCGTTATAGTACCAATATCCAATGCATAGTTAGCTAGATGATCTGCTAAGCTATTACCTTCTCTAAGAGTATGGGACACCGTTACATTACACCTTGCCATTATCTCCTTGATTTCCTCCACCACAATATCTATGGACCATGGCACTCTCCATTCACCATCCAGCACCTTCTTGAGCATCATAGAGTCAGTATGCAGTTCTATAAGTATATAGTCATGTTGCACACAATATTTGAGTGCCTCCAGGATTGCTTTAGCCTCTGCTTCTGTGTTTGTCCCAGCCTGTATCTCTCTTCCATGCCCATATTCCACATTTCCTTCCTCATTCCTCAAGACAAAACCAATTGAACTTCTTTCTGGATTGCCTCTAGAAGCCCCATCAGTGTTTACCTTTATCCAGCCTGGGTTTGGGTATTCCCATATTACCTTAGTGTATTTTAGGATAGGTAGATATGTTTCCATCATAGCCAATAAATCTGGCAATTTGTGTGGCACGTTTTGTATACCTGGTTTCCTGAACCTCACTACTTGCTGCATAGTAGTAGATACCTGGTATATTACCCTACTTACTGTCACTGACTCTCCATGTTTGTAGCTATTCCTTCTCTTCCAAAGCTCCCATATAATCACAGCAGGTAAGGCTTGCAGAATAGGTTTCAATCTTGGAATTACTTCTACTGTCCAGCATTTGATAATAGCCTGATGAAGTGTGATCCCTTCTATAGATATCCCTGCATGAGCTAGAAAATACTTCCATACCTTAGTTGCAGCATAGGACTTGAAGAACACATGTTGCATTGTTTCCTCCCTTGGCTCTGCACAGCACCAACACTTAGAGGCCATAGAATACCCTAACCTCCTGAAAAAGTCATCCAAGGGTAATTTGTTCTTCCACAGTTTCCACATGAAGAAAGCAATTTTGAAAGGTAACCCTTTTACCCATATTTTTTATAATTAAACTAAAGAAAAAAATGGGGATTAATGGTCTAACAGTGAATTAGGATTAGAAAACGTTACCTATGATCCTTCTCTTCAAAACCCACTGAAAATCTCTGATTCCCGAGCTCTCAAATGATTTTTAGACTTATGAAATAAACCCTCGGATTTTTGGAATAAACACACAGGGATCTCGCACCTGCTGTCCCGATCACCGTACTTGCAGTACCGCACCTGCAGAAAAAGCATCGCAGGTGCGGAATTGACTTCAGTCCACTGGGGCCGCACCTGTGGTCGTTTGGTCGTGCTTGCGCTTCCGCACCTGCAGAACTCAGGTCGCACCTGCGACCACTGGCCAAATCCCTCGTCATCGCACCTGCGATCAGCCCTACCGCGCCTGCGTGTCCGCACCTGCGGGAAAACCTTCGCAGGTGCGAAAACACCAGAAGAGGTCTGGTTCATCATCGATTATGCATAGGTTCAAGCCTAGGAACTTAGAAAAATTCTAGAATTCACATCCGACGCCGAAACACATCTAAACTCATCCGAATGACCTCAAATTTTGCACACACGTCCCAAATGACATAATGGAACTACTGCAACTTCTGGAATTCCATTCCGACCCTCGGATCAAAAACTCACTAACGAACTGTAAACTTCAAAAATTCAAGCTTCGACATTTCAACCTAAATGAGCTACGGACTTCCAAAATGCATTCCGAACACGCTCCCAACCCCAAAATCACCTAACGGAGCTAACAGAACCATCAGATTTCCATTCCGAGGCCGTCTTCACACTGTTCCGACTACGGGAAACTTTCCAACACCTAAGATCTCATTTAGGGACTAAGTGTCCCAAAACTCTCTGAAACTCAAAACTGAAAGTCCTGGAAATTCAATTTAGTAGAAATAGACTTGGGGAAAACAGTTAATAGGGGATCGAGCTGTGAATTCTTAAAACGACCAGCCGGGTCGTTACATCCTCCCCCTCTTAATAAATCGCTCGTCCTCGAACGAGCATAGAAACATAACTGAAGCTGGGAAAAGATGAGGGTACTGACTCCGCATATCCTTCTCGGTCTCCCAAGTCGCCTCCTCGACTGGCTGACCCCTTCACTGAACCTTTACTGACGCAATATCCTTTGACCTGAGCTTTCTGACCTGCCTGCCCAATATAGCTACAGGCTCCTCAACATATGATAGATCCTTGTCCAATTGGACTGAGCTGAAATCCAAGACATGAGACGGGTCACCGTGATATCTCCGGAGCATCGAAACATGAAATACCAGATGAACTCCTGCCAAGCTGGGAGGAAAGGCAAGCTCATAAACAACCTCCCCAACACGCCTCAATATCTCAAAAGGGCCAATAAATCTCGGACTCAACTTCCCTTTCTTCGAAAATCTCATAACGCCCTTCATAGGCGAAACCTGAAGCAGAACCCGCTCTCCGACCATATATGAAACATCATGAACCTTCCGATCCACGTAAATCTTCTATCTGGACTGGGCTGTACCGAGTCTATCCTGAATCACCTTGACCTTCTCCAATGCATCCTGAACCAACTCTGTGCCCAATAGCCTGGCCTCACCCGGCTCAAACCAACCCACCGGAGATCTGCACCTCCTACTATATAAAGCCTCACACGTCGCCATCTGAATGCTGGACGGATAACTGTTGTTGTAAGCAAACTCCGCCAATGGCAAGAACTGATCCTAAGACCCTCCAAACTCAATCACACACGCAAGGAGCATATCCTCAAGAATCTGAATAGTGCGCTCGGACTGTCCGTCTGTCTGGGGGTGAAATGTTGTGCTCAAATCCACCCTGGTACCTAACTCCTGCTGAACGGCTCTCCAGAACCGTGAAGTGAACTGAGTACCTCTGTTTAAAATAATAAAAACTGGAATACCAAGTAGACGAGCGATCTCCCGGATATAAATCTCCGCAGACCGCTCCAATGAATAAGTAGTCAGTACCGGAATGAAATGGGATGATTTGGTCAGCCGATCCACAATCACCCAAATAGCATCATGCTTCCTCAAAGTCCGAGGAAGTCCAACCACAAAGTCCATGGTGATCCGCTCCCACTTCCACTCTAGAAGCACAATCTGCTGAAGCAACCCTCCCCGTCTCTGATGCTCACATTTGACCTGCTGACAGTTGAGACACTTGGCTACAAACTCTGCTATATCCTTCTTCATTTGTCTCAGATCCTAGTACATCTTCATGGTACCCGGATGGATGGAATACCGCAAACAATGGGCCTCGTCAAGAATTAACTCCCGAAGCCCATCTACGTTAGGCACACAGATACAGCCATGCATCCTCATCACCCCATCCTCTCTTATAGTAACACCCCTAGCATCACCCCGCCGGACTCTATCCTGGAGAACTAAAAGGTGGGATCATCATACTGGCGCTCTCTGATACGATCATGGAGGGAAGATCGAGCAACCACATAAGCTAATACTCGGCAAGGCTCAGAAAGATCCAATCTCACAAACTGATTGGCTAAGGACTGAACATCTAAGGCTGGAGGCCTCTCAGCTTCATGAAGGTATGCCAAACTCCTCGAACTCTCCGCTCGGCGACTCAAGGCGTAGGCCACCACATTGGCCTTCCCCGGGTGGTATAATATCATGATGTCATAGTCCTTTAGCAACTCTAAGCATCTACACTGGCGCAAATTTAGATCCTTCTCCCTGAATATGTGCTGCAAACTCTGGTGCTCAGTATAAATCTCACAAGGCACACCGTACAAATAATGACGCAAGATCTTCAAGGCATGAACAATGGCAGCTAACTCAAGATCATGGACAGGGTAATTCTTCTCATGTATCTTCAACTGTCTGGACGTGTAGGTAATCACCCTACCGTCCTGCATCAACACCTCTCCAAGGCCGACTCGCGAGGCATCACAATAAACTATATAAGACTCGAACCAGTAGGCAATACCAAGATTGGGGCTGTAATCAAAGTTGTCTTGAGCTTCTAAAAGCTCGCCTCACACTCCTCTTTCCACTGAAATGGAGTACCCTTCTGGGTCAATCTAGTCATTGGGGCTGCAATCGATGAAAATCCCTCCACAAAACTACGGTCGTAGCCCGCCAAGCCTAGGAAACTGCGAATCTCTGTAACTGAGGACGGCCTGGGCCAACTCTGCACAGCCTCTACCTTCTTCGGATCCACCTGAATGCCCTCACTCGATACTGCGTGGCCTAAGAATGCCATAGAACTCAACCAAAACTCACATTTTGAGAACTTTGCATACAACTTCTTCTCTCTCAGGGTCTGAAGCACTGTCCTCAGGTGCTGCTCGTGATCTTCCCGACTCCGAGAGTAAACAAGAATATCATCTATGAAAACAATGACGAACGAGTCAAGATACGGCCTGAACACACTGTGCATCAAATGCATAAATGCTACTGGGGCATTAGTTAGCCCAAATGACATAACTAGAAACTCGTAATGGCCATATCGAGTCCTGAAGACAGTCTTCCGGATATCCAGCTCGCGAATCTTCAACTGATGGTAACCTGAGCACAAATCAATCTTAGAAAGTACTTGTGTGCCCGGAAGCTGGTCAAATAGATCATCAATACAAGGCAAGGGATAATGATTCTTCACTGTAACCCTGTTCAACTGGCGATAATCGATACACATGCGCATAGAACAATCCTTTTTTTCACAAACAAGACAGGAGCACCCCAAGGTGAAACACTGGATCGAATAAAACCCTTATCAAGGAATTCTTGTAACTGATCCTTCAACTCGTTCAACTCAGGAGGAGCCATACGGTACAGAGGAATGGAAATGGGCTGAGTGCCCGGCAACAAATCAATGCCAAAATCAATGTCTCTATCGGGCGGCATGCTCGGAAGATAAGCTGGAAACACATCGGGATAATCCCGTACCACTGGAACTGAATCAATAGGAAGGGTATCAACACTGAAATCTCTTACATAAGCTAAATACACGGCACACCCCTTCTCAACCATACGATGAGCTTTAAGGAAAGAGATAACTCTACTGGGAGTGTAATCTAAGGTACCCCTCTACTCAACACGCGGAATACGTGGCATAGCCAGTGTCACGGTCTTGGCGTGACAACCAGTAATAGCATAATGGGGCGACAACTAGTCCATGCCCAAGATAATATCAAAATCCACCCTGTCGAGTAACAATAAACCCGCACTGGTCTCAAAACCACGAATAGTACCAAACAGGACTGATAAATGTGGTCCACAATAAGGGAATCTCCCACAGGAGTAGAAACATAAACAGGAGAACTCAAAGAATCTTGGGCTATACCCAAGTGCGGAGCAAAATAAGAAGGCACATAAGAATACATGGAGCCTGGATCGAATAGAACCGATGCATCTCTGTGAAAAACCAGTATAATACCTGTAATAACAGAATCGGAGGCAACAACCTCGATTCAAGCAGGAATAGCATAATATCTGGCCTGGCCTCCCCCTCGAGGGCGACCTCTACATCCCCGACCTCCGCCCCTAGCTGGCTGGGTAGATGGGATGGCAGCTGGAGCTGTGATCATGGCCTGAGAACTCTGCTGAGCACGTTGTGGCTGAAAAGTCTATAAAGATGCACCCCTACCAAGTCTGGGGCGGTCCCTAACCATATGGCGTGTATCACCACACTCGAACAAGCTCTGGGAGGACGTGGTGGCTGTGACTGGCTAGGGACAGGTCTGCCAGACTGACCTCTGAAAGCACCCCGTGCAGGAGGCACGCTAGAAACTGGAGGTGCGTAGTAAGGCTCCTGAGTCCTGGGTGGAGCTGGGGTACCGCTGGCTGCTGGAAGAGCTTAATGAACGGGGCGACCTGTATAACCCCTACCATGTTGACCTGTTATTGGGGTACGGGCACAGAGTAGTGGCCCGACTCTCGACACCTCTTGGCCTCTCTCTCCTCTCGCCCCCTAGCGAGCATACCCTCGATCCTCCTAGCAATGCTCACTACCTGCTGATAAGGAATGTCCATCTCCAACTCTCGAGCCATGTTAGATCTGATGGGTAGGATAAGACCCTCAATGAACCGGCGAACCATTTCGCAGACAGTAGCAACCAAAGCCGGTGCATGCCTAGCCAATATGGTGTAACGGATAGCATACTCTGAAAATGTCATAGAACCCTGGCGCAAATGCTCAAACTCTTAGCGCCATGCATCCCTGAGGCTCCGAGGAGCTAACTCTCTTAGGAACATATCTGAGAACTGGGTCCAGGTCAGTGAAGCAGCCTCGTCTGGACTATCTAACTCATAAGTGCGCCACCAATCATAGGCGGCCCCGCAAAGATGGAAGGTAGTAAAGGAAACCCTACTAGATCCGGTTATACCCATAGTGCGAAGAATACGGTGACACTCCTCTAGAAACTCCAAGGCATCATCTGATGCTAGTCCACTGAATACCGGAGGATCATACTTCTTGAACCTCTCAAGTCTCCGATGCTCGTCCTCTAAAGCAGCTGACCCATCCTCGGGCTGAACTGGCACTACAGGCGGCACAGGAATGATCTTTGGGACCTGCTCCACATGCACTCGCTGCTGAGGAGTGCGGGCGGCGGGAGTCTGTGCTCCTCCCCTGGCTTGGGATGTGGCTGCAGCAAGGGGAAGAAACCCTTCCTGAGCAGTTGTGTACATAGACATGAACTGGGCTAACGTCTCCTGAAGGGTTGGAGTAGTAGTGGAAGTAGACGTGTCAGGTGCCTGGACCTCGGCTGGATCGGCTGGTGGTACCTCAGCGGCAGCTCACGCAGGTGCTCTCGCTGCACCACGTGCGGGTCCTTGGCCTCTACCTCGACCCCAGCCTCTGACGGCTGTAGTAGGGGGCACGGGTGCCTGATCGTCCCGAGTAGCACGTGCCCTCACCATATGTGAGAGAATAGAAGACAGAGGTTTAGAATGTCAAAAAAAATATCGCATGACAAGGAAATAAAATAAAGTAAAGATTTTTCCTAAACCGTTACATAGACCCTCGTAGATAAGTACAGACGTCTCCGTACCGATCATCGAAACTCTAATAAACCGGCATGTGTTCCGTGACTCCTATGAACCTAGAGCTCTGATACCAACTTGTCACGACCCCAATTCGCCCTCCGTGAAAATGTCGTGATGGCACCTAGTCCCTATAACTAGGTAAGCCTAACAATGCGGAAAAACAACGTAACTTGTGGAATAATTAATTAAAACTGAACAACTAAAGAAAGTCTATATATAAATGCCGCTCGGCATATATAACCCAATAATGCGGAAGTCTACAATATCACCCCGAAACCCGGAAACTGGCGGGAAACACAGGCTAACAGAAATGTAATACACTGCTCTAACTCTAGAATGTCTAAACAACTGTAAGGAAGGAAGCTTTCCACTAAAGCTGGATTTAAGATAGAGACTCCCGGTCTGCGAAAGCGGCACATGTACCTCGAAGTCTCTGCTAGATCTCTTAACCTCGGGGATAGTGCGTCTGGGTAGAGGTACCTGGATCTGCACATGAAAACATGCGCATAAGGGGCATGACTACACCACAACGGTACTCAGTAAGTGCCAAGCCTAACCTCGGTCGGGTGGTGACGAGGAAGGTCAGGGCCCTACTAAGGTTAAAAATTATAATAGGAATTTACAGTATGAAAACATGCAGTAATAATGAATACAACAGTGAAATAAGACAGGTTAAACAAGGCAATAACCCGAAAAACACAAAGAGCGGAGCAAACACGGAATATGTACAGCTCAATAACAATGGTAACAATGAGGATCTCCCAGGATACTGTCCTGTATTCCTTTTCTCAACTGTCCAGTAGATCTCCCGGGATACCGTCCCGTAGTCCATCATATGTGTATATCCGAAGGATCTCCCGGGATAACATCCCGTAGTCCAGCTATCAATGTGCAGGGGGGTTTATCGGTAATCGAACTCGGAGTCCCAAAGTAAATATGCAGGGGGATCTATCGGGAATCTAACCCGCAGTCCTAAAGTAAATGTGCAGGGGGATCTATCGGAATCTAACCAGTAGTACCAAAGTAAACAAAAGGGGGGGGGGCTACCGGAATCCCACATCCGGAGTCCCTATGTAAATACGCAGCCACAACAAGAAGATATTCAGAAATAGAGTGCAAAAATACAAGGCAACAAGTAGTTCTAGCCTAACATGCTTCACGTAGTACAATTAAAGCAACTTAAGCAAATAGGAAATTTAGGGCAACTAGGCATGCTTTTCTAAGCTAACATAGACTATAATTGCAAGTACAATAAAACATGTAAGAAAGAAACTCAGTCTAAATACTTAAAGTAAAATCGGATTTTCAACAATTTGCACAAGTACGCGCTCGTCACCTCACGTACGAGGCATTCAATTACCAAATATCACATCCTAAGGGGAAATGTCCCCCACACAAGGTTAGACAAGCCACTTACCTCGAACCGGCTCAAAATCAACTCGAAACCACACTTTTGCCACGAGTATCCGACTCCAAGTGGCCCAAATCTATTCAAAACAATTACATATCGTAAATAACATCTCAAGCAACTGATTCTACTATTTAATTCAAAGCTAAGGCGCGAAATTAGGTAAAATGACCAAAATGCCCCTCGGGCCCACGGCTCAGAATCGGGTAAAAGTTATATTTTCCGGAAACCCATTAACTCACGAACTCACTCGACCAGAAACATCGAAATCCGATGCCAAAAACCCCTTGAGAGCTGCATCATCATCACCTCATCCTCTCCTATAGTCACATCCCTGGCATCACCCTGTCAGACTCTATCCTGGAGAACTAAAAGGTAGGATCATCATACTGGCGCTCTCTGATACGATCATGGAGGGAATATCGAGAAACCACACAAGCTAATACCCAGTAAGGCTCAGAAAGATCCAATCTCACGAACTGACTGGCTAAGGACTGAACATCTAAGGCTAGAGGCCTCTCAGGTGCATGAAGGTATGCCAAACTCCCCAAACTCTCTGCACGACGACTCAAGGCGTCAGCCACCATATTGGTCTTCCCCGGGTGGTATAATATCGTGATGTCATAGTCTTTTAGAAACTCTAACCATCTACGCTAGCGCAAATTTAGATCCTTCTACCTGAATATGTGCTGCAAACTCCAGAGGTCACTATAAATCTCACATGGCACACCGTACAAATAATGACGCCAGATCTTCAAGGCATGAACAATGGCAGCTAACTCAAGGTCATGGACAGGGTAATTCTTCTCATGTATCTTCAACTGTCTAGACGCGTAGGCAATCACTCTACCGTCTTGCATCAATACCGCTCCAAGGCCGACTCGCGAGGCATCACAATAAACTGTATAAGACCCCGAACCAGTAGGCAATACCAAGATTGGGGATGTAATCAAAGCTGTCTTGAGCTTCTAAAAGCTTCCCTCACACTCCTCTTTCCACTGAAATGGAGCACCCTTCTGGGTCAATCTAGTCATAGGGGCTGCAATCAATGAAAATCCCTCCACAAAATGACGGTAGTAGCCCACCAAGCCAAGGAAACTGCGAATCTCTGTAACTGAGGACGGTCTGGGCCAACTCTGCACGGACTCTACCTTCTTCGGATCCACCCGAATGCCCTCACTCGATATTACGTGGCCTAAGAATTCCACAGAACCCAACCAAAACTTACATTTTGAGAACTTTTCATACAACTTCTTCCCTCTCAGGGTCTGAAGCACTGTCCTCAGGTGTTGTTCATGATCTTCCCGACTCCGGGAGTAAACAAGAATATCATCTATGAAAACAATGACAAACGAGTCGAGATATGGCCTGAACACATTGTGCATCAAATGCATAAATGTTGTTGGGGCATTAGTCAGCCCAAATGACATAGCTAGAAACTCGTAACCCTGTGCGCCCTGAAGCTGGTCAAATAGATCATCAATAAGAGGCAAGGGATAACGGTTCTTCACTGTAACCCTGTTGAACTGGCAATAATCGATACACATGAGCATAGAACCATCATTTTTCTTCCCAAACAAGACAGGAGCACCCCAAGGTGAAACACTGGGTCGAATTAAACCCTTATCAAGCAATTCTTGTAACTGATCCTTCAACTCCTTCAACTCAGGAGGAGCCATATGGTACGGAGGAATGGAAATGGGCTGAGTGCCCGACAACAAATCAATGCCAAAATCAATGTCTCTATCGGGCGGCACGCCTGCAAGATCAGCTGGAAACACATCGGGATAATCTCGTACCACTGGAACTGAATCAACAGAAGGGGTATCAACACTGACATCTCTCACATAAGATAAATACGCAGCATACCCCTTTTCAACCATATGCGGAGCTTTAAGCTATCGAGCAACCACACAAGCTAATACCCCACAAGGCTCAGAAAGATCCAATCTCATAATTTCGTTTTGGGGAAGTTCACCAAGTTCCCATGGTTTTTCCCCCATTTTTGATAATTAAACTAAAGAAAACAATGGGGATAAATGGTCTAACAATGAATTAGGATTAGAAAATGTTACCTATGATCCTTCTCTTCTAAACCCACTGAAAATCGCCAATTCCCGAGCTCTCAAACGATTTTTAAACTTATAAAATAAACCCTCAGATTTTTGGAATAAACACATAGGGATCTCTCACCTGCAGTCCCGATCACCGCACCTTCAGAAAAAGCATCGCAGGTGCGGAATTCACTTAAGTCCACTAGGGCCGCACCTGGTGTCGTTTGGTCACGCCTGCGGAACTCAGGTCGCACCTACGACCACTGGCCAAATCCCTCGCCATCGCACATGCGATCAGCCCTACCGCACCTGCGTGTCCGTACCTGCGGGAAAACCTTCACAGGTGCGAAAACACTAGAAGAGGTCTGCTTCAGCCATTTGATAAGTCCCAAATTCTCCCGTTAAGCATCTGAAACAACCCGAGGCCCCCGGGACCTCAACCAAAACCACCAACCGACCCTAATACCTTATTCGAACTAGGTCGAGCCTTAAAAACACGTCTCATAACATCAAAATTATCATAGGTTCAAGCCTAGGAACTTAGAAAAATTCTAGAATTCACATCCGACGCCGAAACACGTCTAAGCTCATCCGAATGACCTCAAATTTTTCACACACATCCCAAATGACATGATGGAACAACTGCAACTTCTGTAGATCCATTCCGACCCTCGGATCAAAAACTCACTAACGAACTGGAAACTTCAAAAATTCAAGCTTCGGCATTTCAAGCCTAAATGAGCTATGGACTTCCAAAATGCATTCCGGACACGCTCCCAACCCCGAAATCACCTGACGGAGCGAATAGAACCATCACATTTCCATTTTGAGGCCGTCTTCACACTTTTCTGACTTCGGGCAACTTTCCAACACCTAAACTCTCATTTAGGGACTAAGTGTCCCAAAACTCTCTGAAACTCAAAATCGAATGTCCCGACAATTCAATTTAGCAGAAATAGACTTGGGGAAAACAATTAATTGTGGATCGGGGCGTAAATTCTTATAACGACCAGCGGGGCCGTTACAGCGCCTATAATGGAGCTAGCCAACCATTTCAGACTATCACAATATTTCATAATTTCCCAAAATTAGCAGATTTTAAAAGAGCAACATGAGATGAACAATTCATACTTTTCCCCAAAACCTGGAGTCAACTGTCATGAGCATCTATGATTGTAAATACAATGTACAATGAGGTGACTTACTACCACAAAATCCTGAAGTACAGAAGACAAAAACTAAGAACGGAGGAAAGGAAAGGAGGTTAGCTGGGGACGCTGAGCAGCTACCTCGATCCTCGAACAACCTCCAAGAACGCCCGTAAATCAACTAGTGAGATGGTCCGATACTCAGATATGCACACAGAGGTGCAGGGAGTAACGTGAGTACGCCAACTCAGTAAGTAATCAAAGTAACTAAAAACTTGAGTGTAGTGATGAGCATTTATAAATCATGTAAATCCATATAATGAATAACAGTGGAAATGAATAAGTCAAGTCAGGAATCTACATTCAGAATATTTCATAAAACTCCAATTTCCATTTTAAAAATCTCGTATAAAATTATTTATCCAACATGTTATCATCAGAGGCTCAGTGTAAAGAAGAGTGAAAACAACATTTTCATAAAATATAAGCCCCTCGGGCACAGTATCACTCACAATAAAGTCTCTCGGGCAAGCCTCTCAGTCACTCGTGACTTCACTATCAGTATCTCATGCCCACACTAGACACTCGTACTCAGCAAGTACCAAGAATACACACAACGGTTGCAGTGAGCAGCCCGATCCAACACATGTGTGTGTGTGTATATATATATATATATATACACACACTATTGCGGAGTGCAGCCCGATCCTTATAACATACGATGCAGCGTGCAGCCTGATTCATATAATAGTCGACTGCGCTCACTGGGGTGTACATACTCCTGGAGGGGCTCCTTCAGCCCAAACGCTATACCTACTGCGGCCGGGCAGCCCGATCCAATATGTACATTATTGTAGCATGCAGTCCGATCCATATATAATCTATATTGTTGCGGCGTGCAGCCCGATCCATATGTATATATAGCATATATATTGCTGCGGCGTGCAGCCCGATCCATAATTATCCTCACATACTCGGCTCTCGGCCTCGCTCAGTCATCCTCACAAGACACTCGGGAAATTCATCTCAACTCACGGGACTCAGCCCAAAATACTTCTCAGAGTTTCAAAGCAGTGTGATAACAGTGAAAATAACAACAAGTAGGAAACATGACTGAGTTCACAGATGTTCTATCAGGATAGTGGGAAACAATGCAAAAGTACCTCTAAGGGTCTAAACAGGTCGGCACAAGGCCCCAAACATGGCTCACAACCCATAAAAAAGTATAAATTGCTAAAATATAGGATATCGTAAGGTTTCAAATCGAATATGCGGCTTAATAGTTGCTACGAGATGGACCAGGTCACAATCCCTATCGGTGCACACCCACACGCTCGTCACCTAGCAGTTGCATCACCTCATTTACCAAAACAATATCAAATACCGGGGTTTCATACCCTCAGGTTCACAGTTACAATCGTTACTTACCTCAAAACAGCCCAAAAGCTACTCCGTGATGCTCTTGCCCCTCGAATTGGCTCCCAAATGCTCCAAATCTAACAAAAACCAGATTAACATCATCAATATACGCTAAAGGAACAAAACCCAATCGAAAGATATCAATTTTAAGCATAATTCCCAAAATTGGCCAAACCCGAGCCCCGGGCCCACGTCTCAGAATTCGATAAAAATCACAAAACTAGAATCCTCATTCCCTTACGAGTCTACCCATACCAAATTTACCAAAATCCAACCTCAATTTCCCACTCAAAACACCAAAAGAATTTTCCAAAATTTCCTTCCATTTTTCCCAACCTTTCAACTTTAATTCCTCAAATTCCAAGCCTAATCCGTCACAAAATAACATAGAAACAAGTTTATAATCCGGGAAACTTACCTCCACTAAAGACACTCGAATTCCTCCTTCAATTTGCTCCCAAACTAACTCAACCTGCATGCGAAAATGGAAGAAATGCCCAAAATTTCACGGAGGCACCTATTTATACTTTCTGTCCAGTTAATCCGCACATGCGGACCATTCTTCGCACCTGCGGTCCAAGGTGTGCACCTGCGAAGTTCCACTAAAAGTCTAATTTTTCGCACATGCGGTGCCTCACCCGCACCTGCGGCTTCCCTAGCCTGGCCTCTTTTCGCACCTGCGTAAAATGATCTTCGCACCTGCGGCTCCTCATCCGCAGGTGCGGCCACACTAGCAAAATGACACCAGCAGCCATTTTGCTGCAAATTCCTAGTCCAACCCTCTGTTAACCATCCGAAATTAATCCCGAGCCTCTCGGGGTTCCAACCAAACATACCAACACATCCCATAACCTCATTCAAACTTAGTCGAGCCTTCGAAACACTAGAAACAACGCAAAAACACCAAAATCACATCGAATTCAAGCCTATGAACTTTGAAACTTCTAAATTTTGCCAATGATGCCGAAACCAACCAAAACACATCCGATTGACCTGAAAATTTGCACACATATCAAAAATGACACTACAAACCTAATACAACTGTCAGAATTCCATTCCGACCCCTATAGCTTATTTTCCACTGCCGGTCGGAAATCGCCAAAAACTAACTTTCGCCAATTCAAGCCTAATTCTACGCCGGACATCAAAACTTCATTCCAAACACACCCCTAAGTCTTAAATCACCTAACAAAGCTATCCGAGCCATGAAATCCACATTCTGAGGTTGTTTACCAATAAGTCAACTCCTAGTTGACCTTTTTCAACTATTAAGTTAATTTAAGAGACTAAGTGTGTCTGTTCTCACCACGACCACCCCGAACCCGAACCAACCGACCCAACACAACATAAATAGGCTAAGCAACATACGATAAAGCAGAAATGGGGGAAACGGGGCTAATCTCACGAAACGACCGGCTGGATTGTTACATTCTCCCCCTCTTAAATAAATATTCGTCCTCGAACGGGTTTAGAAACATACCTGGAGTTTGAATAAGTGAGGATATCTGCTCCGCATCTTCTGCTCGGTCTCCCAGGTGGCATCCTCCACCGGTTGTCCTCTCCATTGAACCTTCACTGAAGCTATATACTTAGACCTTAGCTTCCTGACCTGATGACCCAAAATAGCCACTGGCTCTACCTCATATGACATATTACCCTCGAGCTAAAACGTGCTGAAGTCGAAAACATGATACGGGTCACCAACATACATCTGGAGCATCGAAACATGGAACACCGGATGAATACTCGATAAGATAGGAGGAATGGAAAGCCTATAAGCCACCTCCCCAATCCTCTGAAGCACCTCAAAAGGCCCAATGAACTGGGGACTCAGCTTTCCCCTCTTCCCGAACCTCATAACACCCTTCATGCGTGACACCATCTGCATCGCTTTCTCCCCAACTATAAAAGACATATCTCGGACCTTTCGGTCCGCATAACTCTTCTGCCTAGACTACCCCGTGTGAAGCCGCTCCCGAATCAACTTCCCCTTACCCAACGCATCCTGAACCAAGTCTGTGCCCAATAGCCTAGCCTCGCCCGGCTCAAACCAACCAACCGGAGATCTGTACCTTCTACCATATAAAGCTTTATACGGCGCCATCTGGATACTCGAACTATAACTATTATTATATGCAAACTCCGCGAGTGGCAGAAACTGGTCCCATGAACCCCCAAAATTAATGACACAGGCATGCAACATATCCTCCAAAATCTTAATAGTACGCTTCGACTGCCCGTCAGTCTGAGGATGAAACGTTGTGCTCAACTCAACCTGAGTACCTAACTCCCTCTGCACGACCCTCCTAAATTGAGATGGAACTGAGTACCTCTGTCAGAAATGATAGAAACAGGAACCCCATGCAATCACACCATCTCCCTGATATAAATCTCAGCTAACCGCTCCGAAGAATAAGTAGTACCAACAGGAATGAAGTGTGCGGACTTGGTCAGCCGATCCACAATAACCCATATAGTATCAAACCTCCTCGAAGTCCGTGGGAGTCCAACTACGAAGTCCGTGGTGATCCGCTCCCACTTCCACTCTGGAATATCCAATCTCTGAAGCAATCCACCTGGTCTCTGGTGCTCATACTTGACCTGCTGATAGTTGAGACACCGAGCCACAAAATCAACAATATCCCTCTTCATCCGCCTCCACCAATAATGATGTCTCAGATCCTGATACATCTTTGCGGCACCCGGATGGATGGAATACCGCGAACTATGGGCCTCAGCTAGAATCAAATCTCGAAGTCCATCCACATTGGGCACGCAAATCCGGCCATGAATCCTCATGACCCCATCATAACCAATAACCGCATCCTTGGCATCACCGTGACGGACCGTGTCATGAAGAACGATCAAGTCTGGATCACCATACTGGCACGCTTTAATATGATCGTAAAGAGACAACCTGGAGGCTACACAAGACAATACCCACATGGGCTCTGATAGATCCAATCTCACCAACTGACCCGCTAGTTCCTGGACATCAAGTGCTAATGGCCGCTCTGCTACTAGAAGGTATGCTAGACTCTCCATACTCTCCGCTCTGCGACTTAGGGCATCAGCCACTACATTGGCCTTCCCTGAATGATATAAAATAGTGAGGTCATAATCCTTGAGAAGCTCCAACCACCTACTCTGACGCAATTCAGATCCTTCTGCTTAAGCAGATGCTGCAAACTACGGTGATCAGTGAAAATCTCACAATGCACTCCCTATAAATAATGACGCCAAATATTTAAGGTGTGGACAATAGTTGTTAGCTCAAGATCCTGCACTGGATAATTCTTCTCCTGCACCTTCAATTGTCTGGACGCGTAGGCAATCACCCTACCATCCTACATCATAACCACTCCAAGGCCAACTCTCGAGGCATCATAGTAAACTGTATAAGAACATGAACCTGTAGAAAAAAACCAACACCGGAGATGTAGTCAAAGCTTACTTGAGCTTATGAAAGCTCTCCTCACACTCCTCAGTCCACCTGAACTGACCACCTTTCTGGGTCAGTCTGGTCATAGGTGCTGCAATAGATGAAAATCTCTCTATGAAACAACGATAGTACGCAGCCAAACCAAGGAAACTATGAATCTTGGTAGCTGATGACAGCCTAGGCCAGCTTTGCACCGCCTCTACCTTCTTCGGCTCAACCCGAATACCCTCACTGAACACCACGTTCCCCAAGAATGGTACTGAATTAAGCCAGAACTCACACTTTGAAAATTTTGCATACAATCTCTTCTCCCTCAATGTCTGAAGCACAACTCTCAAATGCTGCTCATGATCCTCCCGAGATTGGGAATACACCAAGATATCGTCAATAAACACAATGACGAAAGAATCCAGATAAGGCCAGAATACACTGTGCATCAAGTGCATAAAGGCTACTGGGGCATTGGTCAGCCCAAATGACATAACCAGAAACTCATAATGACCATATCTAGTCCTGAAAGTAGTCTTCGGGACGTCTGGCCCCCGAATTTTCAACTGATGATAGTCGGAACGCAAGTCAATCTTGGAAATACCCTGGCACCCTGCAACTGATCAAACAAGTCATCTATATGAGGCAAGGGATACCGGTTCTTCACTGTAACCTCGTTCAGCTGCCGATAATCAATAGATATGCGCATAGAACCATCCTTCTTCTTTACAAACAACACCGGTGCACCCCAAAGTGACACACTAGGCCGAATGAACCCCTTATCTAGGAATTCCTGAAGCTTCTCCTTTAATTCCTTTAGCTCCGATGGTGCCATACGATAAGGTGGAATATAAATAGGCTGAGTGTCTGGCACCGGGTCAATACCGAAATCAATGTCCCTGTCATGTGGCATGCTGTCAGGTCTGCAGGAAACACGTCCGGAAAGTCACGGACCACAGGAACCGAATCAATAGTGGGAGTCTCACCACTAACATCCCTCACAAAAACAAAATACGATAAACACCCCTTCTCAACCATACACTGAGCCTTCAGGTAGGAAATCACCCTGCTAGGCACATACTCCGAAGAACCTCTCCACTCAACCCTCGGACATACTGGAATAGCTAAGGTCACGGTCTTAGCGTGAAAATCAAGAACAGCATGGCACGGAGATAACTAATCCATGACCAATATCATCAAAATCGACCATGCTGAGTAACAGTAGGTCCACTCGGGTCTCCAGACCCCCAATAGATATCACACACGACCGATACACCGGTCCACAACAATAGTATCTCCCACCGGAGTTGACACATGAACAGATGTAACTAGAGACTCACGGGGCATATCCAAAAAATGGAAAAATATGATGAAACATAGGAATATGTAGAACTAGGGTCAAATAAAGCCAAAGCATCTCGGTGACAGACTGAGACAATAACTGCGATCACTACATCAGAGGTCATAGTATTTGGCTTGGCTGGAAACACATACATACGGGCCTGACCTCCACCTGCTCGACCTCCCCCTCTAGGGCGGCCTCTAGCTGACTGACTACCACCCTGGCTGCCCGGGTGGGGGTGAAGTAACTGGAGCTGAAGTCGAAGGCTGGCTCCTCAGCTGAGATGGGCCTCCAAGAAGATAAGGACACTGCCTCCTTGTATGCCCGAACTCTCCACACTCATAACAACTCCCTGGATCTGGAGACGGGGACTGAAAAGAACCCCTGGCACCAGAATAGCCACTAGGAGAACCATGCATAGAGGAACCCTGAACTGATGGTACTCGAGCTGCACTCTGGGCTGGAAGATCACCGAATGAAGAACGGCCTGGATGAGAACTGCGGGGACCATGCCCCGAAGATGCACCACTATGGGCTGGGTGGCCTGAACGAACGACCTCTACCATGCTGAATTTGCCCCCTGGAAGGAGAACCACTAGAACCACTAGAACCACCCGATCTACGAGGCCTCTTGGCCTCCCTCTCTACCCGCTCCTAGTGGCGAACCGACTCAATATCTCGAGCAATATCAACAACTTGCTCGAAGGTAGCACCTAACACTCTCTCCCGAGTCATAAGAAGGCGGAGCTGATAAGGTTTTCCATCCACGAACCTCTTAATCCTTTCCCTATTAGTAGGGACCAACTCGGTGGCATGACGAGCCAACTACGAAAACCGCATCTCATACTGCGTCACTGATAGCTCCCCCTGACGTAGCTGCTCAAAATGTCTGCGTTGCTCCTCCCTGTGAGACTAGGGTACATACTACTGGAAGAAGATAGTGGACAACTGCTGCCAGGTGAGGGGTGTTGAACCAACAGGCCTACGCCTCTCAAAAGACTCCCACCAAGTGAAAGAAGCACCAGAAAACTGAAAAAGTAGCAAACGAGACCCCACTGGTCTCTAGAATCCCAGCAGTACGAAACACCTGCTGACACTTATGCAGAAAACCCTGGGCATCCTTGCCCTCAGCACCACTGAATGTCGGAGGCTGAATTCTACTAAACCTCTCCAGCCTACGCTGCCCATCATCTGGTATAGCTGGAACCACGAAGACCTGAACTAGGGCAACCGGCTGGGCTGGAACCGCCCCCAGTGTCTGATGGCCCTGAGTAACCTGCTCAGTTGTCCGGGAAATTGGAGTCTGACTGCCTCCCCCGGCCTAAAAAGTAGTGGCAACTGCCTGAGCAAGGGTGGTACACACAGTCAAGATTTGAGGCAAGGTCTCCTGAAGATTCGGAATAATAATAGGCATTGTCGGGGCCTAAGCATGTCCCGCTGGAGTATCTACAGCGGGGATCTGCTCCTGAACAGTATGGGGATCAACTAGTACTGCCTTAGCTACCGCACGAGCTGGCCCCTACCTCTACCACGACCTCGACCGCGGCCTCGACCTCTCACTGGTCTAGCTGGTGGCGGATCGCCCTGATCAGTAGCGCGAGTCCTCACCTTCTGTGAAAGAATGAAACAACCGAAGTTTAGATTTCAAGAATAAACCAAATGGAACGACAGAATTTGAAAAAAAAAAGAGATTGTTCTTAAGGGTTCTGCATCCTCTCGAAGATAAGTACAGACATCTCCGTACCGATCCGCAAGATGCTACTAAACCTGCTCTTGACCGTTGAGTCCTAAGTAACCTAGACTCTAATACCAACTTGTCACGACCCCAAATCCTAGCCGGCCGTGATGGAGTCTATATTGGAACTAGGCTAGCCAACCATTTCAGACTATCACAATATTTCATAATTTCCCAAAATTAGCAGATTTTAAAACAGCAACATGAGATGAACAATTCATACTTTTCCCCAAAACCTGGAGTCAACTGTCATGAGCATCTAAGACTGTAAATACAATGTACAATGAGGTGACTTGCTACGACAAAAGCCTGAAGTACAAAAGACAAAAGCTATGAACTGAAAAAAGGAAAGGAGGTGAGATGGGGACGCAGAGCAGCTACCTCGATCCTCGAACAACCTCCAAGCACGCCCGTAAATTAACTAGTGAGATGGTCCGGTACCTGGATCTGCACACAGAGGTGCAGGGAGTAACGTGAGTATGCCAACTAAGTAAGTAATAAAAGTAACTAAAAACTTGAGTGTAGTGACAAGCATTTATAAATCATGTAAATCCATATAATGAATAACAATGGGAATGAATAAGTCAAGTCAGGAATCTACATCCCGAATATTTCATAAAACTCCAATTTCCATTTTAAAAATCTCGTATAAAAACATTTATCCAACATTTTATCATCAGCGGATCAATGTAAAGAAGAGTGAAAACAACATTTTAATAAAATATAAGCCCCTCGGGCATAGTATCACTCATAATAAAGCCTTTCAGGCAAGCCTCTCAGTCACTCGTGACTCCACTATCAGTATCTCATGCCCACACTACACTCGTACTCAGCAAGTACCGGGAATGCACACAACTGCTGCGGTGGGCAGCCCAATCCAACACATGTATATATATATATATATATATATATATATATATATATATATATATATATATATATATATACTGCTGCAGTGTGCAGCCTGATCCTTACAACATACGTTGCAGCGTGCAGCCCGATCCATATAATAGTCGGTTGCGCTCACTGGGTTGTACAGACTCTTGGAGGGGCTCCTTCAGCCCAAGAATTATACCTGATGCGGCGTGTAGCCCGATCCCATATGTACATTGCTGCGGCTTGCAGCTCGATCCATATATAATCTATATTGTTGCGACATGCAGACTGATCCATATATAATCTATATTATTGCGGCGTTCAGCCCGATCCATATGTATGTATAACATATATATTGTTGCGGCGTGCAGCCCGATCCATAACTATCCTCACATACTCGGCTCTCGGCCTTGCTCAGTCATCCTCACAAGCCACTTGGGCAATTCATCCCAACTCACGGGAGTCATCCCAAAATACTTCTCAGAGTATCAAAGCAGTGTGATAACAGTGAAAATAACAACAAGTAGGAAACATGACTATGTTCACACATGTTCTATCAGGATAGTGAGAAAACAGTGCAAAAGTACCTATGAGGGTCTAAACAGGTCGTCACAAGGCCCCAAACATGTCTCACAACCCATAAACAAGTATAAATTTCTAAAATACAGGATATCGAAAGGTTTCAAATCAAATATGCGGCTTAATAGCCGCTACGGGACGGACCAGGTCACAATCCCTATCAGTGCACGCCCACACGCTCGTCACCTAGCATGTGCGTCACCTCATATACCAAAACAATATCAAATACCGGGGTTTCATACCCTTAGGTTCACAGTTACAATTGTTACTTACCTCAAAACAGCCCAAAAGTTACTCTGCGATGCTCTTTCCGCTCGAACTGGCTCCCAAATGCTCCGAATATAACAAAAAATAGATTGACATCATCAATATACGCTAAAGGAATAAAACCCAATTGAAAGCTATCAATTTTAAGCACAATTCCCGAAATTGGTCAAACCCGAGCCCCGGGCCCACGTCTCGAAATTCAATAAATCACAAACTAGAATCCTCATTCCCTTACGAGTCTACCCATACCAAATTTACTAACACCCGACCACAATTTCCCACTCAAAACACCAAAAGATTTTTCCAAATTTTCCTTCCATTTTTCCCAACCTTTCTACTTTAATTTCTCAAATTACAAGCCTAATTCGTCACCAAATAACATAGAAACGAGTTTGTAATCCAGGAAACTTACCTCCACTGAAGACACTCGAATTGCTTCTTCAGCTTTCTCCCAAACTAGCTCAACCTGCATGAAAAAATGGAAAAAATGCCCAAAATTTCGTGGAGGCACCTATTTATACTTTCTGTCCAGTTAATCCGCACTTGCGGACCATTTTCGCGCCTGCGGCCCCAGGTGCGCACCTTCGAAGTTCCACTAAAAGTCTAATTTTTCGCACCTCTGGCTTCCCCCAGCCTAACCTCTTTTTGCACCTGCGCAATGATCTTCGCACCTGCGGCTCCTCATCCGCAGGTGCGGCCACACCAGCAAAATGACACCAGCAGCAATTTTGCTGCAAATTCCTAAGTCCAACCCTTCATTAACCATCTAAAATCAATCCCGAGCCCCTCCGGTCCCCAACCAAACATACCAACACATCCCATAACCTCCTTTGAACTTAATTGAGCCTTCGAAACACCAAAAACAACACAAAAACACAAAAATCACATCAAATTCAAGCCTATGAACTTTGAAATTTCTAAATTTCGCCAATGATGCCGAAACCAACCAAAATACATCCAATTGACCTTAAAATTTGCACACATATCCAAATGACATTACGAACCTGCTCCAACTATCGGAATTCCATTCCGACCCCTATAGCCTATTTTCTACTACCGACCGGAATCGCCAAAAACTAACTTTCGCCAATTCAAGCCTAATTCTACGCCGGACATCAAAACTTCATTCTGAACACACTCTTAAGCCCCAAATCACTTAACGAAGCAATCTGAGCCATGAAATCCACATTCTAAGGTCGTTTACCAATAAGTCAACTCCAGTTGATCTTTTTCATTTATTAAGCTAATTTAAGAAACTAAGTGTCTCTGTTCTCACCACGGCCACCACGAGCAAACCAACCCAACACAACATAAATAGGCTAAGCAACATACGATAAAGCAGAAATGGGGGAAACGGATCTCACAAAACGACCGGCCGGGTCGTCACAAGATCGAAGCTCTATGGATTGAGATCCCTTCCTATGACATTATTTGACTTCCTCAGATAATTTTTGGCTAGGATTTGTACGATTGAGGGCTAGATCGATATTTTGACGCAATTTGAGGTTGAATACTAGCCCATATTAGGTAAATAATTTGTTTAAATTTTATTTGAGGGTAACTCCCCGTTGGCTATGGCATTTGTTATGTGTTGGGGGTGACACATATACTAGGTGGAAGGCGTATAAACGTACACCGGGATTATTCATGATCCCGATAGTTCTTAGGCCATATATGCCTTTCCTTAATATCATGTTTCTTTGGTATCGTATTTTCTTCATTTATATGACTACATGAGCTATCATCCATTCTACAAATCATGTCTATGCTAATTTATTATGTGTTGAGGCATGATAGGGATATTTTTGCTATGTTGAGTTCTTTCCTTAGCCATAGTCATACTTCTCAGTCATGATAATATGCGTATTATATCACTATCTCTGTATACTTCTTACATGCTATCTCACATGTTGTTCGCGTCCTTACTTGTGTGACATGATTTCGAGTGGATTCGAGGTATGTTGGTGTGATCCGTACGGTATATTACTTTTGATACTGTGAGATGTTGGCATATTGATGAGCAGATGAATGACTGAGTTGGGGCCACAGGGCTGTATTGATATTGATATTGAGGTGACGCGTACGCTAGACCCCATATTGGGCTGAGTGGTATTGACAACAAGGTGACACGTGCACTAGGACATATTGTGATGGGTTATGATGATCATCGATGATCTGATTAGCGCTTGGGCTTGGATCCTCCCCTCGGAGTCAGATGATAACCCATGGTCTTTGGGCTTTGTGAGTGCGAGCACACATTATGTTATGTGTGAGGGACTTATGTTAGGCACTCGTATAGTTTTGAGAGTGTGTATATGTGTATGTGAGAGGATCCATAAGCATCTTTCCAGGCATTGTGAGAGTACTGAGATTATGGTTAAGGGGCACTATATGCAGGTATGTCTAATATGCTGAGAGTAGGTATACTTGATATTTAAACAGTGATTCTTTATTGATTTGGCATGTATATCTAACATTCAGGTATAGAGTTGTATTATTCCTCATACTAATTGGTATTCGATATCTTTACTTGGTGTTTAGAGCTTAAAATGACACTTTTATCCTATTAAATACCTGTCTAAGTGAATTCCATGAAAGTTGATGCCTTGACTATTATATCGATAATGTATGTTTAGTTTTCTCCCTGATGTGTTAACTTGATCCCATTATTATTTGAGTTTCTTTTCTTTCTATGATATTATTCTATTGTTATTGCTATTATTGGATATTGAAAATGAGAAATGGACCTTGCCAGGCTCGTCACTGATTTTTCGATCGAGGTTAAGCTTGTTACTTATTAAGTACCTGAGTCGGTAGTACTAATACTACACTCTGCACTTCGTGTGCAGGTCAAGGTATTGCTGATACCGATGGTTGCCATTAAGGTGTATCCAATTAGTTTAGAGATTTTGAGGTAGCACTATTGTTCTATTCGCATACCTTGAAGTCCCCTTTTTATGTTTTGTTCTCACAATATTGTATTTTGTTCAGACTTTGTATTTAACATTCTGTAGAGCTCATGTACTCGGTGACACCTGGTTTTGGGATGATTTCATTGTTTAGGCATTGTAATTTCAGTTATTTATGCTATTAAAGTTTTGAGACTATTTTTTTATCTTTGCTAAAGTCTATTTATGCATACTTGTTGTTATTGGCTTGCCAAGTTAGCAAATTTTAGGCGCCATCACGGCTCTGATGGAATTTTGGGTCATGACAGGTAATTGGAAATAAGCTTGTTACAAGGAAGTTAATTGAATTAGTAAATACTTTTAAAATGACTGAGAGTTGATATTAAGTGACTATAATAGGCTAAATGAATTAGGATAAAGGACAAGACATATAGGCCAAATCGGCTATAAGTTATTGTAGGATAAAAAAAGTAGAACCATAGTAAGAGTCGTTATAGAACTAGTACAAAAATATAAAGTTATACGCCCTCTGTTTCCATTTATGTGAACCCATTTGACTGGGCACGGAGTTTATGAAAATAGAGAAGACTTTTGAACTTGTGGTGTAAAATGAGGCACATATATTTTGTGTGGCTATAAATCGTTGCATAAAGGTAAATTGTTTCCAAATAAGGAAAAAGATCATTCTTTTTTGCCCAGAATAAAAATAAAATGGGTTCACATAAATTGAAACATAGTGAGTAATAATAAAGAGAATGTGTGATAGCATTATTTATTGAGACAATCTTTTATCACGAGTGTTGTTATGGGCTGCTTTCCAACTTTTTCGATGATTGGGCATCACCCAAAATTCCACCAATAGTTATGATGGCACCTAACACGCCGGCTAGGCAAACCATTACACAACTATTGAATAAATATCAGAGATGAAGCATTATATCAAGTCCAAATGAGACTTATAGCTTAAGCAAGTCTAAAACAAATACAAATACACAAAACTGTAGTACAACCCCCAGAAACTGGTGTAAACAAGTACATGAGATCTAAGAGTATCAAAATATAATGATCTGAAATAAATACACCATTGTGTCTGAAATAAGTAACAACTTTAATACATGAAATAAAAGGTAACTTCAAGGCCTACGGATAGATAGGTTGCACTACCTCGAATCTCCCTGGTACAACTATAAATATACTCCTTAGCTCTATTGGCACCAATATCTGATTCGTACATAATGTGCAGAAGTATAATATGAGTACAACCGACTCAATATATTTAATAAGTATCAAGACTAACTTCGATGAAGTAGTACCAAGATTGGTTAACTAATACTTACTATCATAACCAGAATAGTCCATAAATAAATGTAACAAAAGAATATAGCAGAAATGGTGTATAAGATGATCAGTTGTACAATTTACATAGATAATAACATGTTGTAAGATAAAAAAAATAACCAAATCTCATACTAGTACATCGACTCAGCATATAAAGATGATGTGCATCACAAATCATTATTATAAATGCCAACAATGTTAGTCTTTAATGCCTATGCATGAATAAGACTCACTGCCATCATCTGATACTCCCCAAGTGTCAAACAAATCTGCACATAGAGATCAAGTTATAATGATTGATTACCTGACTCCGGATGGATGGATCCAAATTCCTGCACCGCACGGACAACTCATGTGCCAGGAAATAATCCACAATCACTCAAGTGACATAATCATACCAATCACACGGAAAACTTACGTGCCATAATCATCTCAACCGCAGGGACAACTCACATGCCTTAACCTTAGTCTATATAAGAGTCTCCATATGCAAAATGTATTTGCCATAAATAGTGTAAATTGTGTGTGTGGACATGAGAAATATACATGCAGAGATGTATGCATGTGAATAGTATGATTACGGCTAAAATAGGTAGGACATGATGTCAAAATAGCTTTGGTCTACAAGACACCAAAAGACTAAACATAGTTTCTGGTATAATTAAGAGACTCATGTAGTCATACAAGAGAAGTAACATGTCATAAATAGCATATGATGTCAATCAAACAGGGTCAATTTTCTAAGGTAGATTCCCTTAAATCAAGTCTAGGCAAGATATTTACCTTTTGCAAGCCAACTCAACCATTTAATACCACATTTCCTTTAGAAATCTCCTTAATCGGCTCAAATCTTGCCAATTAATACTTAATGGGGTCAAACAAAGTCATATAAACCAACTCCATACAATAAGCTTAAATCTTTAATCAATTCTCAAAAAGTCAGCAAAAGTCAACCGAGCCACATGGTCAAAACTCGAGTCTAGGACTAGGTCTTGTTGACCCATAACCTTACGAGTCCAAATATGTTTTTAGGTTTTAAACCCATAACCCTACAAGTCCAAATATGTATTTAGGTTTTAAATCCAAGTCCAAATTGATGTTCAACATCTCAATTTACACCCTCTTAAATTGTAGACAAAACCCCTAAATTTTACACTAAAATTTCATATTCTAGGTATAGAGATCCATGGGAAATCAAGATATATAATTAAAACTAAGTATAAATTACTTACCCTCAATATTGTAGTGAAATCCCTCTTCAAAATTTCCTGCTCTCGTTCTCTAAAATTCAAAAATGGTAAAAAATACGCCAAACCGTGAAACTGGGACTTAAAATACCTCTGTCATAATTACACATTGCGATCTAGCTCACATGATAGCCAAGCATTGAGCTTCCTTGTGAGAATTTGCTCTTACGCGATCGCAAAGATCTAGCCCTTGGCCCTCAGACTCGCCTACGTGATCGCATCACTCCTCTATTGCATGCATGGCACCCACAGACAATACATTGTGATTGCATACCTTCTTCATGCGATCGCGAAGAAAAAAACCTCATCTGGCACTAACCTTCTATGCGATCGCGACACTTTCCACGTGATCGCGAAGAATGCCCCTGACACCAGAAATCAACAATCTCCAAACATCCTGTGAGTGGTTCAAAACTTACCCATTCCTCCGGAACCTCATTCAAATATTTCAACAAGTACATAACTACTATCCGGACCTGTCCAAGATATCAAAACACATACAAAATCGTCACATCCAATAATCAAAGGCCAAACTATATATTAAACTTCTCTTAAGTTCATAAGCATCTATACTTTCAACCAAGAATCTGATTCATACATAGACACCTCAGATCTATACCAAACTTTGCACACAAGTTCAATTTAACTACACAAACTTATTCACAACCCCAGAATAATAATGGGTTCAATAACATTAAAGTCAATTATTGGTAAAACTTATAAACTCCAAATCCGTCAAAATGCCAACTTTTCAACAAATGATGTTGAATCCCCCAGGAACCTGTCACGGCCCAAAACCCATTAAAGGTCATGATGGCGCCTAACCCATTAACTTCATTACTCATTTTAGTATTTTTGAAATCATAATTTCCTTCAATTAAATAGTAAGAGATAAAATTTAAAGAGTAAATGACAATATTTTAAAACTTTAATATTGAACCCATAAGCACCCCCAAAACTTGGTGTCATCAGTGCATGAGCATTAACTAGGAAATATAGTAAAATACCACATCTTTCTGAGATGCAATTAGACATGAGAGTGTAAATAACTCGGATGGATACTCTGTGTGTTGCGTACTCGTAACATGGGATGCATCTCACCTAAGTCCCCGCAATAATCGCGCCTCTGCACCCACAAGGCCACTAGACATATGTGTACCTGCACAAACATGTGCAGCAAGTGTAGTATGAGTACGTAAATCAACGTGTACCCAATAAGTATCCAGTCTACCCTCGAAGAAGTAGTGACGAGAGGTCGACTCCGAAACTTACTATGGTCTAAAAAATATCGATATTATAATTTAAGCATGGGTTATATAGAAACAGTTGAAAACTCAAGAACAAGAAAGTAAATAAACAATTCTTTTACTAATAGGAATTTTCAAATTTATTTTCGTCATTTAACAATTTATATTTCAAGCCAATGAAGCAATATAAATTATTATTAGTTCCAAAGATTTATCATGCACAAATCATGATGAGGTCGTACGGCCCGATCCAACATAAAATGTTTATACTTTGCACTGCTGAGGGTCGAACGGCACGAACCATAGATGCATCCATCTGCTACCGAGGCGTTCGGCCCGCTCAACAAGAAGAGAAAATACATTAACACAACCAATTCAAGATTTATTAAGGGGTAAATTTTCAAAGAATTACCAATTTCTCATTAACGGTCAAGTAAATGAAGTTTACCAGTTACGATTCCTTTGTCAAGTTTCAACATCATTTAAGCAATTAAATTAACAAGTAGAGTGCAAATATCGCAAGAATAATATGATTTGGGTCCTAGAATACCCGAACATAAGCACAATTAGTAGCTATGGACGGACTCTCATCACCTCGTGCATACGTAGCCCCCGCAAAATAGAAGCACATATTAAATCAGTTCACCTATGGGTTCCCTCTTACAAGGTTAGAAAAGAGACTTACCTCACTCCGAAATTCCATAATCGGCTCCAAAGCCTTTCCAACAACTCCAGCTGATGCCCAACGCTCCAAAACTTGTCAATAAATGTGAAAATCCATAAATGTTGTCACGGCCCAAAATCCGCTAAGGTCGTGATGGCGTCGGACACCATTGTCAGGGAAGCCAACACTCAATATATAATTAAAATTCTTATTTTAATATTTTGAAATCGTTACTTTTCATTTCATTATATAAAAAATCAATAAAAGTTACTGAGCAATTAACAATGTTTTAACAATTCGTTTAACAAATACATCCCAAAGTCATCCCAGAACCCGGTGTCACAAGTGCATGAACAATTTCTAATAAAAAACCAAATAAAATACAATAACCGTCTAGAATACAAATGGGACAGTAAAGAAAGTACAACTCGATACTCTGAAGGAGACTCTGCTGGCTGCGGGTCGTCTCGAGAGGTGCAGCTCACCCAAGTCCCCATATCAACCATGCCACGACGCCAAGCGGGGCCTCTAGATATACATGTACCTGTCCAACAAAATGCACAGCAAGTGTAGTATGAGTACGAAAACAACGTGTACTCAGTATGTAACCCACCTAACCCTGAAGAGGTAGTGGCGAGAGGTCGACCTTGACACTTACTAGAGGTCAATTTAATATAAACAAGTGTGATGCTAAACATGGATGTTATAATCAGATAACAAATAACAACAGGAAAGGACAACTTCTTCCATACATTATAAATCTCAATTTTCGTCATTTCAGTTAACAACTCATATCTTAAGGCAATTAAACAGTTCAAACCACAGATGGTATTCAGCAAATATCATGCTTAGGAAATGCGGAGGGTCGAACGACCCGAACCAACATAAATGTAAATTGTGCACTGCTGTAGGGTCGAACGGCGTGAACCATAGATGCATCTATTAACCTGTCGTGGCGTACGGCCCGCTCCCATGAGAGTATTGGAAGAAATCACCCCCCTCGTGGAATATAAATTGCGAAGCGGTCACACATAATCATACACATTCAACAGTCCACCCTGACTACATCGGGAAAACAAGTACCCAAGAAAAAGATAATTTCTCTTTTAATGGTCACGAAAATAGTATTTAAATATTTTCCAGAAATTCATTTACCAAGTTCGATAAGGTTTAAACACTTAAATTTCATTAATAAGGTTACAACTACGGCAAATAAAACATGTTTTTGGGGCCTAGACTACCCGGACATAAGCATAATAGTAGCTATGCACGGACTCCCGTCACCTCGTTCGTACGTAGCCCCCACAAATAGTAGCACATATTTAATCATTTCACCTATGGGGACAATTCCCTCTTACAAGGTTAGAAAGGAGTCTTACCTCGCTCCGAAGATTCATATCCGACCTCCAAGCCCTTCCGACGACTCACATTGATGCGCAACGCCCCAAAACTATCCAAATAACGGGAAAACCAATGAAAATACACTCTAATACTTATAATAATTAAATTTATATAAATTCCCAACTCCGCTCGGAAAGTCGATAAAATCACCCTCGAGCCCACGTGCATGGATTCCGAAATTTTTCAAAGATAAAGTTTACACATAACCTCATGAACTCAATTATATAACTTATTCCCAATTCCATGACCAAATTCGTGGCCAAAATAAAAAATATAAATTTCTAGGTCTTCTACCGAAAACCCACAATTTCCACAAATTTCCATGTTTAAATCCTTATGAAATCATGTATTTAATCTAATACTTGCAAGAATTACTTACCTCATAGAAGATGATGAAATCCCCTCTCTTCAAGGCTCCAAAATCGCCTAACCAAAGTGAGGAATGAGTGAAAAATGGCCAAATCCCGTCTTAAAATACACACTGCTAAGACCCAACCTCCGCACATGCAGTCTCCAGCCTCGCACCTGCGCGCCCACAGGTGCACCCAAGCACCCGCACCTGCGGCTTTCTCCTTCCCAGCTGGGCTCCGCACCTGCGATTCCTCTTCCGCATATGCACCTTCGTAGGTGCGAAAATAACCTGATCCTGCGCCCGCAGCAAAGCCAGCCAAAATCCACATCTGCGATGCCAATACCGCACTTGTGGCCCTTATTGCGCAGGTGCGGTCACACCAGACACCAGATGCTTCAGCCCTTCCTCAACTCCAAATTCGATCCTTTAACCATCCGGAATCCACCCGAGGCCCCCGGAACCCCGTTCAATCACACCAACTTGCTCCAAAACATAATTTGGACCTTTTCGAGGCCTCAAATCACATCAAATAACATCAAAAAATTGGATCGCAACTCGATTCAATCTTTATGAACTTTGAAATTTTGAACATCTACATTCGATGCCGAAACCTATCAAATCACGTCCGATAAACCCCAAATTTTGCACACAAGTCACATTCAACATTACGGACTTGCTCCAACTTTCGAATTCAAAATCCGACCCCGATATCAAAATTTTCACTTTCGGTCAGACTTCTTAAAAACCTTCAAATTTCTAACTTTAGCCAAATGACTCCAAAATGACCTACGAACCTCCGAATTCACTTCGATTGCGCTCCTCACACCAGAATCGCATGCGGAGCTATTCCCAGACTCGGAATCCCAAATGGACATCAATAACACTGAAATGCACTTCAACCCAGACTTATGAAATTTCTTCTAAAATACTAACTTCCACATTACGAGCCGAAACGCTCTTGTGTCATCCAAAACCCGCTCCGAACATACGCCCAAGTCTGAAATCATCATACGAACCTGCTGGAACCTTCAAATCCTTATTCTGAGATCGTTTACTCAAAATCCAATCTCAGTCAATTCTTCCAACTTAAGGCTTTCAAATGAGAATTTTCTTTCCAATTCGACTCCAAACTTCCCGAAATTCAGTTCCGACCACGCCTACAAGTCACAATACCTGAAATGAAGCTGCTCATGGCTTAAACCGCCAAACGACGCGCTAGATCTCAAAATGACCGGTCGGGTCATTACATTCTCTCCCACTTAAACATACGTTCGTCCTCGAACGTGCTAAGAACTGCTCTGGAGTTATCTGAATTCACCGTTTAACACTTCGTGCACCTACCTGTGCTGCCACCACTCAGCCGAGCGCATTAGCTCGATCAAATCCGAAGATATCTTCTTTTATCCATACGATAATCTTAGAACTCAGTTCCAACACCCGAAATCCTTTGCCATGCCTATTCCCAATATATGAACACTGAATTAATCACTACAGAGGTGCCAGAATATGATTGCATGCCTCCGTTGAATTAGCATCATACACCGCATAACTCATCATTTAACCATAACGACATTCCCTGACGTTAATAGGCAAAATTCCACGAATCTAATGCTCCCAATGCACCTCATGACTTATATATAGGTCCTGCTATAACGCTTACGATACCACCGCAACGGAGGAGATGTGTAGAAATTTACATCCAACTGCAGAGTTAGCCAATCATTGAATCTCTCCTCTCGACTAGAATCATCACCTCATTACGAACCAACTAATGGTATTTATCCTTTAATATACTTCACATTATCACACTGATCCCTGGTCCAATAATCTCGTCTCACCCAGTATGAACTGCTCAGACAACAAGACACCCTATACATGACCAACAGTCTCACATGATGCCACAACGCGCCAATATGCCATAACTCAAACATAATACATAAAGAAATGACCCAGGAAAGTACTACTCAACTCACGCAACTATTATGAACTTTCCTCAGAAAATAGAAAGAAAAACACAAGAAAATAGATATAGGGAACCGTACTCAACATCACATTATTGCGGCGCGCAACTCGATCCAAATAACATGCCCGTGGCGGCGTGCCACCCGATCCAAATGACATAACCGTGGCGGCGTGCCACCCGATCCACACAAAAAATTCACGTAAGGAGATACATATCGAGCTAAATTTCTCATTACCACAAAATATTGAATATCGATCACAAGCATTCTAAGTACATAATACCATCATGGGGAGACTGATAGAGCCATACGCTACAAACTCAAGCACAACTGAGGTGCGATATATATATATATATATATATATATATATATACATTCTGAATCTCAAGAGATATCCTGCTCACATAACATCATCACTTCGCGGAACCTCAACACATAAGAAATTGTCAAGCTGTTTCACAACTCACACGACACTATCATAATATTACGTGAAATGAAAGATGATGGAACAACATCTGATGTTATAATAGCCCTCCGAGAGAAGCGCCATACAGAAACGAACACCTCTGACTCACATGGAGCCCATAATCATATTTAAATCCATTCACAACCTTCAAGCTGATTCCGCTCGCACCGAGCTAGGCTAATAGCCTTACCTGGGTCCATAATAACCCACTTTTTATTCTCCTAAAATGCAAGAACAGCCATCACAGCCGGAGCAAAACCCCTACATCCGCAACCAAATGAACCGAGCACCCTCCAAACATAAACTCTCAAATAAACAATATTATACTTCTCTATACTTGGTATGAATCTTCAATCAATTAAGTTACTACATGTCACACTCATACGATTTTCGTGTGGAATAAACTTCCACTTCCTCATGCACTACATAACAAGTTTGCACCTCCATACCACCGACCACACAAATGCTGTAAAGCCTACCAAAAAATATGCAACCAGAATGCAAAGCCTCTTACACAACCACTTATTTCAGGTGATGCTGAAGACAATACCAGCTTACTCTAAACATCCAAAATCCCTTTCCTTGCTCATCCGATCTCGTGACATCCTTGTCAACACTGAACTGTAACCTTGATCCTTACCTCAAATTCCATACTGCTCACTGCACCTAACATGCCAATATGAAATAGCACAAGAATTCCATCATAGCTCCTGAACCACTATTAGGGCGAACACTTTATCACATAGAAACCTTTTACTTAACTTAATTTAAGAGAACCATAACGACAATGGAGTGAATTCTCATAAACAAAACATGCAATTCCTCATGTAATAGTCTATGCCACCATAATCCTTTTGGGATTCGCCTACCTATGACAGGCCATTTCCCCAATGGCTGACCATCTAACTTTTCCAAATTTTCATTACTCGCATTATTCTCAAACTCCACCTCTGCAGGACATAATTGATTTACCCGAATACCTCAAATTGAAACTGATACGACACATAGCCTCGCACTCAACTTATTAACAACAGATTTCCCCCACTTTGCTCAAGCCATAGATCAAGAGGAACAATAACTCACAATGCCCATACGCTAACACCGCCACAATACCGCAGTGATATTCAATTAAACCTTCCCTAAGCTCATATAACACGACCCATCTTATACCTTAATCCAATTCGCACTCACCTTCGACTGATTTCATTCTACGAGACAACTTTGTCTCCAAGCCCGTGAACCATTCAGGATCTCCTTGCATGTACATTCAAGTCTTCGACTGGCATACCCATTCCGATAACCCTTCTACGAACCTGAAGTCATTTTCTCCCTTCTATGAACCCAAATGCTACTCTACACACCAAATATAATGTAGAACACTCCAACTGTATTCTCTTTCTCAAAATTTTGCTGTGAAAGCTCGATTCTTAATCATACTGTGGGCTTGAATGCCTTAGACGCCACATTCTGACCTTCGAATTTACTAGGACCATTGTTGAGAGTCGCCCACTCTGGCTTGGTCCCGAATATAATAAACTCCACGGCTTCGTTGGCGCCCGAACACCCATCTTGAATAAGCACTCGACTGAATCACTCCCCTTGCAAATTACCTCTGTACTAAGCATAAATCCTAAATCTTTCCAAAGCTTAAACCTGATTCCATAAGGCCAACCTTTGCACACATTTATCAAATCCTATGCTCAATTACTACTCATGTATCCTCCCCTTAGCTGTAATAACCCACTAATATGCCGATGACCAGAATTTTCGCCAGTAGATACCCATGCAACCTAATCCTAGGCGGTGGAACTCTCCCACTTAGCCTGAAGCTGCTATTACACAAATCTAGGACTCACCAAGAATCTTCTTTCATTGTTGACATGATCCTGCATAACCAACTCGCCAAATTACTTGAAATCCTTCCATTAGAATTTCACAAGAACTCTGAGTCATTAACCACATTCTCATATCTAACTTCTTGTTGAATAGTCAGTAAAATCCCTCGCGAAAACTCCACCAACCACACAACCACTGACCTGCTCATAGAAGATAACCCACCAGTGAAAACTACCAACTGATACCTTCCAACGACATTGTACTGCACAGTCTCTACAACATCAATACCCCATCCTACACCCATTCTCATTTACCAACTTTACCAGTCCGTCCGCTCCTCATGGACATCTACTAAATGTGCGATAATATCTTCTAATTCACAGGTATGCTACATCCTTCTTCATATCGAACAACTCCTCTATGTTGCATCCCATCTCCCGTCGCAATAGTCAATATTTCAATATAAGCTCGTGGACCTAATCATCGTCCACTAAAATTCCCAAATCGTTCCAAACTTTTCCTCAAGGTGTGCAGCTATCTTACCACGAAACTCATATGCTACGCTGCCACTCTCCCACTTTGGTCAAACTCACTCCTTTAAGAAACTGCTCGACTTCCGCTTCTTACACCTGGCCTTCTAGAAATTTAACCATGGACTGACACTTCCCACATGTCTTTCCTCATCGTATGTTGCCCGGTTGTTGCCTCAAATAAATATCATTCTCTGTAGCACTTAAACCAGCAGATCACCAAAACTTCAACACTCTCCGAAGATCATCTTCCTCGAGCCGCCTACATTAGAAATACTTATTCAATCCTGAACCACCGCACACCATGATCTCTGACAGCTGCTTCTTCAATACTACTTCACAATACTCTGACCCAACGCAAGCAAAGAAACCATAGCACCGGCGAATTCAACACATCCTATTCGATCAAAGACAACGATACCACTTCACAGATGAAGATTTTGTCCTCATTTGAAAAAACCCAGTCTCATTACTCTACCAGCCCAAACTTGAACGTTTATAGTCCAATTGTCTTTCCTCCGCCGGAAATAAAATACTGAAATCTCGGAATCACGCTCCGAGTAGAACTCCTATCAAGTCATTTATTTCCCCGACATATGGTCAAGCATCCTATCATCACATCAATACCGTGCGATAACCAATCATAAGCATCATAACAACTTGAGCATATCCTCAAAGCTCTCAGAAACACAACTACTAAGCTGAAACAACGTAATATCCTCCTGCAGAACAACGACAACAGCCCCAACCAACTACTCATCAAAAAACATCACGCACCATATATGTGGTACCATTACAATTCCTCAAATTCTCGATTTATAGCAAGTGCTTCGCGATGCGTAATATTGAGTAGGAAGAAACGTAGGCATAAGCCTCAAAGGAATCAAATCGCCCGATGAGAAATCAAGAAGGGAAGTACTCCTAATAGCCCTGTAGCCTCTCGAAGATAAGTACAGACGTCTCCGTACCAATCCGCAAGACTCTACTGGACTTGCTCATGACTCGTGAGACCTAAGGGAACCTAGTGCTATGATACCACGTTGTCACGACCCAAAATCCGTTAAGGTCGTGATGGCGTCGGACACCATTGCCAGGCAAGCCAACACTCAATAGATAATTAAAATTCTTATTTTAGTATTTTGAAATTGTTACTTTTCATTTCATTATATGAAAAATCAATAAAAATAACAGAGTAATTAACGATGTTTTAACAATTCATTTAACAAATACATCCCAAAGTCATCCCAGAACCCGGTGTCACAAGTGCATAAGCAATTTCTAAGAAAAAAAACAAATGAAATATAATAACCATCCAGAATACAAATGGGACAGAAAAGAAAGTGCAACCCGATACTCTGAAGGAGACTCTGCTGGCTGCGGGTCGTCTCGAGAGGTGCAGCTCACCCAAGTCCCCATATCAACCATGCCATGACGCCAAGCGGGGCCGCTAGATATACATGTACCTGTGCAACAAAATGCACAATAAGTGTAGTATGAGTACGAAAACAACATGTACTCAGTAAGTATCCCGCCTAACCTCGAAGAGGTAGTGATGAGAGGTCGACCTTGACACTTACTAGAGATCAATTTAATATAAACAAGTGCGATGCTAAACATAGATGTTATAATCAGATAACAAATAGCAACTGGAAAGGACAACTTCTTCCATAATTTATAAATCTTAGTTTCTGTCATTTCAGTTAACAACTCATATCTTAAGTCAATTAAACAGTTCAAATCACAGATGGTATCCAGCAAATATCATGCGCAGGAAATGCTGAGGGTCGAACTGCCCAAACCAACATAAATGTAAAATGGGCATTGCCGAAGGGTTGAATGGCGCGAACCATAGATGCATATATCAACATGTCGTGGTGTACGGCCCGCTCCTATGAGAGTAGTGGAAGAAATCACCCCGCTCGCGCAATATAAATTGCGAAGAGGTCACACATAATCATACACATTCAAACAGTCCATCCCGACTACATCGGGAAAATAAGTACCCAAGAAAATGACAATTTCTCTTTTAATGGTCACGAAAATAGTATTTAAATCTTTCCCAGAAATTCATTTACCAAGTTCGATAAGGTTTAAGCACTTAAATTTCATTAATAAGGTTACAAGTACGACAAATAAAACATACTTTTGGGGCCTAGACTACCTGGACATAAGCATAATAGTAGCTACGCACGGACTCCTGTCACCTCGTGCGTACGTAGCCCCCACAATAGTAGCACATATTTAATCATTTCACCTACGGGGATAATTCCCTCTTACAAGGTTAGAAAGGAGACTTACCTCGCTCCGAAGATTCATAAGCGGCCTCCAAGCCCTTTTGACGACTCACATTGATGTGCAACGCCCCAAAACTATCAAATTAACGGGAAAACCAATGAAAATACACTCTAATACTTATAACAATTCAATTTATATAAATTCCCAACTCCGCTCGGAAAGTCGATAAAATCACCCTCGGGCCCACGTGCCCGGATTCCGAAATTTTTCAAAGGTAAAGTTTACATTAACCAAAGAGATTCGGCTTTGCGCTATAGTTAGCTCAGCACCAATCAAGAATCCCCAAGGAATTCCAAGAATTCTTGTTATACATTAATCTCATGAACTCAATTATATAACTTATTCCCAATTCCATGCCCAAATTCGTGGCCAAAATCCAAAAATATAAATTTCTAGGTCTTCTACCCAAAACCGACAATTTCGACCAATTTCCACGTTTAAATCCTTATGAAATCATGTATTTAACCTAATACTTGCAAGAATTACTTACCTCATAAAAGATGATGAAATCCCCTCCCTTCAAGGCTCCAAAATCGCCCAATCAAAGTGAGGAATGAGTGAAAAATGGCCAAATCCCGTCTTAAAATACACACTACTCAGATCCGACCTCCGCACCTGGGCTCTCCAGCATCGCACCTGCGCACCCGCAGGTGCACCCAAGCACCCGCACTTGCGGCTTCCTCCTTCCCAGCCGTGCTCTGCACTTGCGCTTCCTCTCCCGCATCTACGCCTTCGCAGGTGCGGAAATAACCTTACACCTACGCCCCTAGCCAAAATCTGCATCTGCGACACCAAAACCGCATTTGCGGCCCTTATTGCGGAGGTGCGGTCACACCAGACACTAGATGTTTCAGCCCTTCCTCAACTCCAAATTCGATCCGTTAACCACCCGAAATCCACCCGAGGCCCCCGGGACCCCGTCCAATCACACCAACCTGCTCCAAAACATAATGCGGACCTGCTCGAGGCCTCAAATCACATAAAATAACATCGAAACAATGGATCACAACTCGATTCAACCTTTATGAACTTTGAAATTTCCAACTTCTATATTCAATGCCGAAACCTACCAAATCACGTTCGATTGACCCCAAATTTTGCACACAAGTCACATTCAACATTACGGACCTGCTCCAACTTTCGAATTCAAAATCCGACCCCGATATCAAAATTTCCACTTCCGATCGTACTTCTTAAAAACCTTCAAATTTCTAACTTTAGCCAAATGACTCCAAAATGACCTACGGACCTCCGAATTCACTTCCGATCGTTCTCCTAACACCAGAATCACCATACGAAGCTATTCCCAGACTCGGAATCCCAAACTTGCATCAATAACACTGAAATGCACTTCAACCCAGACTAATGAAATTTCTTCTAAAATACTAACTTCCACATTATGCGTTGAAACGCTCCCGAGTCATCCAAAACCCGCTCCGAACATACGCCCAAGTCTGAAACCATCATATGAACCTGTTGGAACCTTCACATCCTGATTTTGAGGTCGTTTACTCAAAAATCCAATCACATTCAATTCTTCCAACTTAAGGCTTTCAAAATGAGAATTTTCTTTCCAATTCGACTCCGAACTTCCCGAAATTCAGTTCCGACCACACGTACAAGTCACAATACCTGAAATGAAGCTGCTTATGGACTTAAACCGCCAAACGACGAGCTAGAGCTCAAAAAGACCGGTCGGGTTGTTACAAATATATACTCTAGTACTCATTATAATCCAATTTCCAACTCCGCTAGAGAAGTCGATGAAAATCACCCTCGGGCCCACATGCCCGGACTCCAAAGATTTTTGAAGATTTACATTACCCCTAGCATCACAAACTCAAATATATAATTTATTCTCAGTTCCATGCCCAAAGTCGTGGTCAAAATCCAAAAATACAAAATTCTAGGTTTTCTACCAAAAACCCCACAATTTCTACTAATTTCCATGTTTAAACTCTTATGAAAATCATGTATTTAACTTATAATAAGTGGGAATCACTTACCTTATGTTTCTTGATGAAAATATCCCTTTGAAGCTCTCCAAAATCACCCCAAACAAATGAAAAATGAAGAAAAATGGGCCAAGTCCCGTTTTTTAAACAATATGTCCAGCCGATCTTCCGCACCTGCGGTACACCAGCCGCACCTATGGAAAACTCATCTGCAAGTGCGGTTCCCTCCAATCCAGGAGAAATCCCCTTCTACGGACCATTTTACGATCCTGCGCAACCGCTTATGCAATCCTCCACGTGCTTCTACGCCTTCGATATGTGGATGACATTCCGCTTCTGCGACCCAGCTGCCCCTCTCGCATTCCGCTTCTGCAGAGCTTTCCTCACATCTGCAAGAACATCCTCGCAATATGCGGCCATCCTAGCTTCGTCCAAATCTCGCTTACGTGACCACATAGCCGCATCTGCAGGCTCGCACCTCCGGCCTTTTCACGCAGGTGCGATTGCACCAGATATCAGCTGCCTCAACACATCTTCCAAGTCCAAACTCGAATCGTTGACTATCCGGAATCCACCCGAGGCCCTCAGAACCTCAACCAATTATACCAACACGTCCTAAAACACCATAGAGACTTAGTCGAGAAATCACATAAAACAACGCCGAAACCACGAATCGCACCCCAATTCAAGCTTTATGAACTTTAGAACTTCTACATTCGATGTTGAAACCTATCAAATCACGTGTGATTGACCTCAATTTTTCACACAAGTCACATTCGATATTACAGACCTACTCCAACTTCCGGAATCGGAATCTATCAAACTTCCCAAAAACCTTAACTTTCCAACTTTTGCCAAATGACTCTGAAATGACCTACAGACCTCCAAATCCACATCTGACACGCTCCTAAGACCAGAACACCATACTGAGCTATTCCCAGGCTCGAAATTCCAAACGGACACCGATAGCATTAAAATACACTTCAATCCAAATTTATGAAATCCTTCCAAAATGCCAACTTTCCACAATTGGCGCCAAAACGCTCCTGGGCCATCCAAAACCCTATTCGTACATAAGCCCAAGTCCAAAATCATCATACAAACCTGTTAGAACCTTCAAATCCCAATTCCGAGGCCGTTTACTCAAAAGTGCAACCTCAGTCTTTTTTTCCAACTTAAAGCTTCCGAAATGAGAATTTCCTTCCAAATTAATTCCGAACTTCCCAAAATTCAATTCCGACCACACGTACAAGTCATAGTACTTGAAGTGAAGCTACTCATGGCCTCAAACCGCCGAACGATGTGCTAGATCTTAGAACGAGCAATCGGGTCGTTGCATTCTCCCCCACTTAAACATATGTTCGTCCTAGAACGTGCTAAGAACTGCTCCGGAGTTTGACGATATCAATGTTTAACCCCTTGAGCACCCATTCGTGCTACCAACACCCAGTTGAGCACATTAGCTCGAGATAGTCTGAAGATTCCCCCGTTTATTTAGTCAAAAATCCTTAGAGCCAGATTCCAACATCCGAAATTTCCTACCAGTTTCCAACATACGAACATCGTATTTATAAATACACACTGTACCAAACATGATTGTATAACCTTACTGAATTCATACCATGCACCGCATAATTCACATGACCATAATAAATCCTCTGACAACAATAGCCACAGTTCCATGAATCAATGCCCACAATACACCTCATGACACATATAAGTCATGTTCTATCTCTGTCAATATTTCCACGACGGAAGATGTGTGTAGAAATTCATAAACTACCGAGTCAACAAATCATTGAGTCTTTCCTCTTGGCAAGAACCATTACCTCATTATGAACCAAATAACGATACTTTCTATTTAATATGCCTCATATAAATCCGATCGCACTGATCCCAGGTCCAAAATCTCATCTCACCCAGTACAGTTTGTTCCGGTAATAAGCCACCACAAATGCTACCAAAAGCCTCATATGATGTCACCATGTGCCAACAAGCCATAAACTCGAATGTGATACATAAGGAAAACGAACTCTGGAAAGAACTAATCAACCCACTTAACTAATTAAACAACTGAAAAGGTGTTATGAACCTTCCTCAAAACATGAGAAACAAGACACACAAGAATAGGTATGGGGAACTGTACTCAACATCACATTGACGCGGCGTGCAACCCGATCCACACATGATACTGTTGCAGCATGCAACTCGATCCAACCATGTTACCCATGGCGGCGTGCCACCCGATCCAAGAAACATACCAGTGGAGGTGTGCCACCTGATCCACACATAATAATCTATAAGGAAATACTTATCGAGCTAGAATGCTCATAACTACGAAATACCCAAATGTCGACCACAAGCACGCCAAGTGCATAATACCATTTCTGGGGAGACAGATAGCGGCATATGCTACAAAACTCAAGCACGACTAAGGTGCAATGAATGACCATCATCTCGAGAGCCATCATGCTCATATAACACTGCAAGCTACATAGGACTACAACATATGCGCAGATAATCATGTCCTCTCACAACCCACCCGACACAATAGAGTATAACATAAAATAGCGGACGACGAAAATAACATCCAACATCTGAATACTCCTACATAAGGAATGCTATGATGAATGAACACACCCAGGCTGGTGTAGAGTCCACATCCACATTTGGACCCATTAACATATCTCAAACTGATTTTGACCATACCATGCTTGGCAAATAGCCTCTCAAGGACCCACAATGACCTATTCACGACATACAAAAACCGCTGTCAAATCTGAAACAAACTCACACGGTCCACAGCCCAAGGAATAGAATTAACCTCAGGCATAAACTCTCGCACTTGAGATATTACCACGACCTCCATATTTGGTTTCAATCTTTAACATTTAAGTGACTGACATGTCACACTTATACAAATCTCCCTGTGGGCCATGCTCCCACGGCCATTCCACTCAGATAGCAAGGTTCGTACATCTATACCACCAATTGTTCTAATTCTGTAAAGTGAATAGGAATTCCACAAGTCAACACACAAAGCCTCTTCCATATGACACTGATCTCAAGTGATGTTAAAGAAAATATCAGCTTACTCTAAACATCTGAATTCTTTCCTGCTCATTCGAGCTCGTGACATTCTTGTCAACACTGAATCGCAACCTTGATCCTCAGCTTCCATTTCCTATGCCGCTCACTTTTGTCACGACCCAAATCGAAGGGCCGCAACGAGCACCCGAAGCCTTACTCAACCGAGTACCAACGTAACATATATTTATTATTGTACTATCATTGGTAACTGGGCCAACATGGCCACAACTCGTAATGCATAACTATAAGTGGGAAAGCACTGTATCAATGAACCGTCTTTCTTAAAACATGAATACATATGGGTCGTCAAGGCCTCTGACATACTGTACAAAATGAATCTCTGTCTACAAAGACTCTAAAATTATTTTACCTCAAATTCGACAGGGTATCGTCCTACTCATAAGTCTATAGCAAAATTTTGACACGATGACTCATAGAATGGCTGCACTCCGAATGAGGTGGAGTCTTACCGATCCTTCGCTGAATGCTAACCTCGTATACTATGAGGGCTCGTCAAATTGATTGTCTATACCTGCAGGCATGAATGCTACGTGCCCAAAAAAGGACATCAGTACAAATAATGTACTGAGAATGTAAGGCACATAAATACATATATAAAAGACATGGAAGAAACATGGAGTAAATGACTCAACCTATAAGTTTGGATAACTCTGTAAATCATGAAATAATTATAGTGTCATGCATATGCATATGAATGTCATTTCATGTATAGGTATATGTGTTTATAACATCATCAATCCTCTGAAGGCATCCCATCATATCATCTCAGCCACTGTGGGAAAAATCATCAATGTATACAAGCTGATCAGGTGGTGGTGCGTATATAACGACGTAACCTTTTCCCATATCCCATATACATATAATATACATATATACATGTATATAATGTCATCTGGTCATGGGTCAATGTACATGTATAATGAATGCAATGCATGAGAAGTACGTCAATAAAATCTCTCGGAATGTCATAAGACCATTACGCCTTCGAGTAATATCATGAAGTAACATTTTCAACTTACATATTTTTCTGAGACCAATGAACAGAAGATAGAATAATTGGACACATGGGAATCAAGAATATAAGCATCTCTAGCATTTCTATGAATAGAGTCATTTATGGAAGTTGTGCATTTGCTCCTTTCGTTTGTATCGTATGGATCATGCCAAAAGGAAAGAATGGATAGACTTAACATACCTGAGCTGATTCTCTTGACAAACCCTCTAACACTCGTCAATTGTGACAAATCACGTAACGGCAGATCGAAGTAGGGAAAATAATCTGTATGATATTCTTAAGAAAGATTGCACTGTACTCCCTTAGAATCGCAAAATCCCATTGCTATTATACTAAGAAGTCTCGTATGAATTGAAGTAACTTATGTTACTATCATATATGATCTTGGATGAAATTTACTTGCTGAAGCCTTCTTTGAATTGCAGGGACTCAAAATGAATTAAAGAGGTCTCTTTAATCTCTTGGGTACCCCACATTTTAGATGACTAAACCACAAATTTCTTTAAATGTGACACCTTGCCATATGATTCAAGAGTCATTTCTTTGGCTTTCATTGGCTGCCACGTAATGTTCCACCAAACTTATCCAATTACATTGTTAATCTCTCAAAAATCCATAATTAACCAATTATCCACATAACTAAGAATTATCTCAAATTACTTAAAATACTACTCACTTTTAACACACTTTATACACCTTAATATCATGGTCATGTGGTACCTTTTATGGTACTAGTCCATAAATACCGGTTATTATAGCTCGGACTGTATTTTATCCCAAATTGTCAGACTTCGGCGAAATTCATTTTCTTCGATTCGCTTACCCGCTTACCTTCACAAATTTACTTATCACTTGTTTGAAATAGCATAATACTTATAATCTCCAAACAATCTTGTCCTTGAACCGATGTCAATTATCTTACGACAAATCCAACGTACAATACTACAGGGTGTAACATCGTTGTAATATAATATTGCGCAGCGTAACATCATTGTAATATAATACTGCGGAGCGTAACATCATCGTAATATTATACTGTGGGGCATAACATCATTCCCCCCTTTGGAACATTCGTCCTCGAATGTTGACTGATGCACTTATCATTCTCATAACCCATAGCTCTTACAAATGCTTTAATATTTTCCTTGCCATTTAGGAAATTTTTCTTTGAATAAATCCAAAGGCCAAGGCATTCCCCCCCCCCCTTTAAGCCTCGTTCTCGCACCATGACTTGTATTCAGAATCCTTCTAATCTCGTAATTGTTGCTACATTTCATCATGCAACCTGTACGAATCTAACTTTGTATGTGCGCCTATGCGACTCTTCTCTCCTCTTTCCTCCAGCTTTTAGCCAATATCTAGGCCTCACTTTGTGAACATATACAAAATTATGTCAAGATGTCCCTCTGGGCGTCTATAGGTATACTACATCTAAGTAGTCCATACTATACCATAACTCTTACTTCGATTTATCGTTACTAAGGTGTGCTACCAAACTCCAGGTTACTCTCGTTGCTTATCCTATATGTATAAATCTAAGTCCTTTAACGTTTCTTCATTATTGTGCATCTTAAGTCTGATGGCCTAATCTCATCTCGTACTTTGTAACTTTTATCCATCCATTGTTGATTCACCTTAATGTTGATCTACAATCTTCCATTGATAACTTGAAACTTCTTACGTAATATATTACTACTAGGGCTTATGTTGCATCATGGATCATTTGAAGTGATTTTCATGATCCTCCTAGGGGTGATACTGTACTTCCATAACCCTATTTCATATCATAGTCATCCCAATGTGATTCTCCTTATATGGGTATTTTAATCTTGTACAAGTCATGAAATCATTACTCAATTGAAGGCCCAAACTTCCATCCTTTATCTATCACAATTACACCTTTATTCTACTACTAAGGCAGCATTCCATCTCTCCTGAATGCTATTAGTCTTAGACTTCTTTGAGTTCATTCAGGCTATACTGAACTTTCTATAACTTAGAGAAACCATCAGCCCTCTTATTTTCATGGCTTAATCCCAAGGACTTATCCATTCTCGTCCTTCTCACTCGCCCTTTCTTATCCTTACTCATGTCTTCCTAAAATCATGTCACTTTACCATACTTTAGCTTGGGACTTACACATATCTATTTATACTACTCGCAACCTTCCTTCAACTTGCTTGCACCATAGATTCCCTTATGTTATTCTGGAACATCAAGCGAGACATGACATCGTCTCTAACTCTTCTTTACTCTCTTAACTAGACCTCTCGATACCTAGAAACCATAGGCTGGAAAATATGCCACTGACGATCCCGCTATCATTCCTGGATACTAAATCCCAGTACTTCTATCCTTTTATCCAAAGTATGGACTATTCACAACCTTCTGCATTTGAGTATCTCGTACGTTGTTCACCTTTACCTTACTTACCTTAAAATCTCGTATCACGTCTTCTATCTCTCTCATGACCTCCCTCCGACATAGATATAATTCACATCCATAACTTGAAGCTCTATTATAATACTTGCATCTCTGGTGTATACACTGTCGCGCCCCTTTTTCTTGCAAAATCAGGTTTCGACATGTGACAACTCTTTTAAGGAAGGTATTAAAAGAAGAAAGTTGCCACCTAATGGTTTTTAAGGTGATTTAGGGAACCTATTTGCGTATGACTTAGGTTTAACTAGTTTGCATCACCAACGATCGGGTAAGGGCTCGAAATTACCTCGAAGAGAAGGTGTTAGTCACTCTTTGAGTAAATACAAACACTTGATTCAAAAGATAAATATGGATAAGATTGGGGGTCCTAAGTTTTTTAGCCTAAAGGATCACCCCGTGCAACATAAATAATACTTTGTAACTCCCTCGAGATGGGGTGTTACTCATGTTATTCAGCGGGCACAGACTACCATCTCCTGCTACCCGATTACTATCTTTAAGTTATTACCTAAAGTGCACATGTTGATTCTAAATCGTGCCTTATGCGTGCACTACCCGTCACATATCTATGGCCCAAGAGGCATTTAGACCTCTATTTTGGTGGTTCTAGACTTAACTTAGACTTCTCAGAAAATGCTAAAACTAGGCGACATTCAAAACAAATAAGACTGCAATTAAATACAGTTAAGGGCTCAAGTTAGCCTTCGCAATTAGACAACAAATTCATGCAAAATAGATTTCTACATCTGGATATAGGCAGTTTAAGAATTGAGTGGGATTTGAAGTCGTTAATATTATAGACATGGTCTCTAGATGATCTGATTAAGATATGCAAGCCATTTTGGACTTATGATTTCTAAATTACCAATTTGTAAGTGACAGATGCTGCTAGGTGGCTTATTACAGATTATAAGTTGGTAAACCTATAGGCATGATCCCTAAGTGATTTACACAATAAGGGACAGTGAAACTTATAGGAAGTGCTCAAAATTATCTATAATCGCGTGGTTAAACAATAAAACAGCGTTTGAAGAGCGAGTAGTGATGTCTTATAGGCATGATTTCTAAAGATTGGCGATTGGAACTGATTCTCATACATTTAGCTCCTATAGGCATGCTTTCTAAAGATTTATAGTCAAAACTGATTTTATACATTTATCTTCTATAGGCATGCTTTCTAGATGGACGATATGATGCAATAGCGAATTAATTATTTCGAATCCTATAGGAATGATATCTAATAACATGATGCAGATTAAGGAGCAATCATTAGCATTTATCTCCTACAGGCATGCTATCTAGAAACACATAACAGTAGTCACAAGATTAGATAAACCACTTATGCATTGATAGTATACTAATTATGTGAGTGTGTGATCCTCTAATGACATGATTTCTAATAGTGCACAAAGAGACTCACATATACAGGTCGGATAACAAATAGATCAAACAAATTCTATAAACATGCTTTCTACCATTTTCATGCAAATATTAGGAGATACCCATTTCCTAATTTCATTATTACCCCAATTGTTATTACAGAATTATTACAGACCCAATAATGAATAAATTACAAAGTGGTACAAATGATATCAGTAGGCCCAAGACAGTCCAAAAGAGATACCCAGCACTGCCAGGCCTTCAACTAAGCTCTTTCTCCACCCTTTAGCACATACGGGTCTCAACATAGCCCAGAAACCATATGTGAACTCAAACCAAACCAAACAGCCATGGTTTAATCATAAGATGCAGAAACCAATCACCTACACAAATCAATTTGCACATTCAATAGACAGAAAGAGGGACAGAACTGAGTTGTAAAGAAAAATGACCAAAGAACCTCAGGCCCTAGTGTGTCAGAGTTCACAAGGGTCTCAAAATGGACCGCGAGCAGTGCTCACACTAGGGAGGCTAATATAGAAAGCTTTAGTGGCCTTGGCTTTCAGCCGGCCAAGAATTATAGGTTTAGAGTAGGGTAGATAACCCATGAGAATGAAAAATAGTTATCAAGTGGTAGAGTTTGAACAAGTATATTTTGATTTTTAGAAACAGGCATTGCAAAGGTGATCACACAATGAATATATCAACACAGAAGGTAAAAAAATTAAAGAGACAAGTTACATCACAAGACCAAACTTACCACATTGGGGCAGGGAACATTTGTAAGAAGCAAGGGGGAATTATGGATTCTGGGATTACAAAATTAATAAGCAAGGTGCAATATGCCAATAAGACAAACAATAGAACATTAACTTAATAGGTTCAAGCCTAAGGGTCAAGTTATGCTAAACACCAGGGGTTAAACAGTGAAACTCACACCAATAAGGAAAAACAGAGTCAAATGTTATTAGGGAAACACAAGTGAAGAAGCTATTCTAAAAGGTTCCAACTAACTGCTAGGGAGTACAAAATCGGGCAAGGTAAGGACACTAAGTAATAAAAAATTATTACGGGAGAAAGTTACAGCCAGAGTAAAGGTCTTAATATAGATTAGTACATATTATAGGTAACAATCAATCACTATAGAAATCCAGGACAAGGCAGGAAACAAACTGACGCCATATAGCCAATGTAATATTCAAAGTACCAATACATTAAGCTAATCGAACTTCAAATAGTCTAAATTTTTCAACCTAAACCTAAACACATCTCCGAACTGGCAGTTTATGCATCAGCAAGTGCTAAAAAGGTTCATATCATAAACAGATTCAATACTAGCAGGGTTACACATGGAAAATAGTCTAGAAACACATTAAGTTATGTAATTTCAGAGGCAAGAATATGCTAATCAGGAACACAAGAGAATGAATATTGCGAAGGCTAAAGAACTCACCAATTAATGATTGATAAGTAGACAAACAAGAAAGACCAGAATCACTTTGAACGTTAACACAGAGTAGTATAACCCAGGTCCTTAGTGCGTCAAGTTCCCAAGGGCTTCAAGGAACCCAGGGCAGTGCTCACACCAAGGAGGGACGAAAATAGAATTTCGGTGGCCTTGGCTTTCAGTCGGCCAAGAGCCACAGTAGAACAAGAGAATATGAGAATAAAAGAGTGAAAACCCTTAGATTTTTTAGTGAAAACTTAGTGATTAAAAAGTCCGTCGAAAATGGAATGAGGGAGGGGTTTATATAGCAGTCAAAATCGAGCAAACATATCAGGAAACAGAATAATTTAAGTACCAAACAAGGAAAAGAAACATGCAAATCGATCTGAAATCAATTTAAGAGAGAAAATCTGTAAACCCTAGTTTTTTTGGGAAAGTGTAAATCAGCATAATCCAAACAAAAATTGAACTCACAGTGTATAGTATTGAACGTTGATCACGCTCAACTATGTCTAATAAAAGACTAAACGGGCGTTGCAAATATAATCTGGGG